>PVHX01000954.1:0-119962 GCA_004024805.1 Geosciurus inauris
TTGAATAGTAGCCCCTTCATTTTAGACTGTAGACAGTGCAATTAAAAATATCTTATAAGGGGACTTTGTTCACCAAACTATCCTATAGATACTTAAATTTTGTAGAATTCTAGCACAGAGCTCTATGATATAAATATTTTTGACTTTTAAATATTTTCAGCTTTTCAGTAAGATATATAAGTCTCACATTGTGGTTTTCAGAAAGTTTCTCAGGGTCTAGGCACTCTTTTTTTTGGTACCAGAGCATCAGGTCACACAATTCTTAGGTTTTTTTTTTTTTTTTTTTTGGTGGGAGATTGAACTCAGGGGCACTCAACCACTGAGCCACATCCCCAGCTCTATTTTGTGTTTTATGTAGAGACAGGGTCTCACTGAGTTGCTTAGTGCCTCGCCGTTGCTGAGGCTGGTTTTGAACTAGCAATTCTCCTGTCTCAGCCTCCCTAAGCACTGGGATTACAGGCTTGCGCCACCGCGCCCGGCTACACAATTCTTAAATACCTGCTTATTTTATATGTCATCAATTTGTGGATCCCTGGTTTCCTGGGTATTCCTTAAAGCAGTGAGAGCTGTAATTAAGGGTCTTATAAGAAGAGTTCAGTATTCTCTGTGACTATGACTGGAGGCCACAGAGGGACACACCTGGTGGTTCTTATTGCAGAGAGGGGGAAGAAGCCATCTTAATAGGCACGTGACTTCTCTGACAAGACGGGGGCTGCTCCATCCTGTTAGTGGTGGAAGCCAATAAAGTACCTTCCCTCTTTCCCTTTATTTTTTCCTCAAAAATATGGGAGCTACCAGGAAAGCTAATTTGGGACTTCACTATTTTCTATGCTTATGGATACAGTCACTGATTTTGAGGAGGAAGAAATGTGGGCTACTATCCCTAAAAGCTAAAAGCTAATCCTTATTCAGCCAAATACACCAATAAAATTACAAACAAAAAAATTACTTTACAGTTTTCATCTGTTTTTATATTTTTAAAAGTACCTTGGGAGAAAATCTTGTGCATACTGGTCTTTCATTATTCTCGATATTGCACAGCATAGGAAAATTTCACTTTAATTCATTTCATAGTTGCTAGTAAATGCACATGTTTTGTTTCTCTTTTGCTTGTCTATGAGGCATATTGACAATCTCATTATAGTCAGTACCGAACCATATGAGCTCGTTAAATGTGGAAATGGTCCCCTCTCCTATACATCAGAAAATCCATGGCTTATGTTACTGTGTTTAGCATAGAGCAAAGAATAAATATTTAATCAATACGTTTTTAAACAGAGAGCCATTATTGATTTTATAATAACATGCTATGAGTGGAGGAATCTCCCAGGTCTTATAAGTAAGCCTAGCAGATGGATGGTTTGCTAAGGTGACAGTATGTAATGGTCAGAGTTTAAGAAATTTATAAACAGAAATTCCTTTAGCATAGGTGCAGTATAATGAGTCATTGTCAGACAAAATACAGTCAAATAACACATTTTTAAGCAAATAATGTAGGTAGACTTGAGATTTAGAGATAAATACAGAGCACTCTGAGTTAGAGAAATCTATTAGAGTTCATGCACATTTGTCTAGACAGGCTTTATAAATTGGAAACAAAATAATTTTTTTATGCTAGTAAGTGGCATGACATCTTAGTCTTATAGGATCATTTAGTCAGTTATACAATAATGGATGCTGCAATGAGTAACCCAGATCCCCTAAAAAAGCATAGAAACAGATATCAGCTAAGCCCTCTAAAAATGATAGGATTTACTTTAAGAGAACAGGCTACTACTGCCTGATTGTAGACCTCACCTAACTATTGGTTGAGGAAGGATGTAGAACCTTGAAGGGTCATCCCCACTCCAGAGTTTTATGTGGTGGTAGCTATTGTCTTTTTTACAAGGGTATCTTATTTCAATTATCCCTTCTGACAAGCCCTTTATTGCTAGAAAGAGCTTTCTTTAGTAAATGCTTTGCTTGTAAACTTTTATATTACTCTGTTTTCTGGAAAAGTTGATCCTAAGGCAGCTGGTTCTAGGTGTGGTTGGACAAAACAGACCACAAAATGGAATGAAGTTAGATCCCCTATTTTCAGGTGATGGGCACAGCCTTGAGCTGCTGGCAAACTGCAGTTAGTGCAGTTGCTACAACTTTCACCTTAGATGAACTGGGGTGGTTATCAGTGAGAAGGAAGGAATGTTCCAAATGGTGCAATATCCCAGGCTTTGGGATATTTGGGAGATAAATAATAATTATAAGCACAATGAACTGGTGGCTGTTGTTAAATGCCATTGATGCACTGGAAAAATCAGTGAAAGACTAGGAGGATTAATAACCTATTGAAGGCAAAGTGTGAAAGTGAGAGGACCTTTTGAAACTGTAAAAAAGAGACTTTTATTTCCTCTAGACAAAAAAATCTGAAAGCAGACCCAGGACTTTATTCAATGAGTAGCAGAGCTCCAGAGCTCAGTTCACTTCTGTGCTATTATCAGAGCTCTGGAAAGGTAGGAGTAGAACCCTGACACTTGAGATGTAGACAGATGGGTTAATGCTCTAGAATATCTTATAACCCCATTTCTCTTGTGCTCTAGAGTTGCTCTTTTTCAGATTAGAATAGGTTGCCCCTGCATTGCTTCAAGAAGATGCAGAGGCCTCATTGTGGTAATACAGTCTGTCCTTGCTCACTTTCTACACCTTTGTCCTCTCCTGATTCCAAGACTAATCATTAGGATCAAATTACAACAAACTAATGATGTCGTGCTGGACCAACTAAGGGGCTATAGAATCCAGGTACGCTGAACTGGCAGGAACTAGGAGAGAATTGATCAGGGTGTTGAACCAAGGAGAGAGTAAGTCTTGATATGAGAATGGATGAAGTTAAGTTATAGACTCAGAGAACTCTCCCTTGACAGAGATTCAGCAGTCTGTAAAGGAGTCAGAAGATTGTGCAAACCCATTGCTAGGGGGAGGCCGAGGAAAACAAGTTCTAGAAGAAAGATCAGGACTGCAATGGCATTCAATGGAAGAAGGAATGACAGCACTCAGAGATGCGTGGCCATCTGAATGTATATAACATGCATGGCCAGGACACCCACCAGCTGTCTATGTTCTGTGGAAGAACTAATATAAAATAGATATGCAAGTAAGAGGGCTCCAGTGTTGTTCAAGAAGCTCAGTGGTAATGTTCCTCTGTAGATTATGGCTGATAGAAGGATATGTTGCTATAGGTTTGGCTGTTTGAGGCAATGAGACTGATTGAATCCTGAAATAATGGAGGTGAGAAGTTATTTATATAACTTGAATTCATTATTATAATATATTCAAGGTAAGAGTGCCATCTGCGAGTACCTGTACCATAGAAGGTTGTGAAGGTGGATATTGCCGTCTCCGTAGGACAGATGTGGGACCCACAGACCACACCATGAAAATAAATGAAGGACAGACTATAAGGAAATTGAGGTCAGCCATACTGATGCAAAAACAAGATGCTTTCCCCAGTGACTAGGTTTGAGTCACTTTTCATCTCTGGAGGCCATCAACAGAAGAAAAGCCCTGATGCCCTGAGGAATATTGCAAGATTTTTGACTTTTGGACAAAATTTCCCATGTTATATTGCTACTTAGTGACTTCAAGCATCTGTTTGGCCCCATGTAGATGGAGAATTCGGGGGTTATATAATTAAATCATATTTTTGCCAGGGTCTATATGACAAATATGTTTAATATAGCCTTAGACATAATACCTACTACCTGTGTCACAACCTCCAAGAAGAAATAGTGAATAATCAGATCTCCTCAAAATTCATGCGTCCGTGGAGTCTCAGAATGTGCCTTTATTTGGAAATAGGGTCACTACATTCAGATGAATTCACTATATAAAAACCATAAAGATCCAACATAGCTTGACTGTCAATGAGTCTCAGTGACACTTAACTTCCACAACTTGTCTGTAACTATCTCATTTGTTTATTGTGTTCATATTTTTATTGTCCTATAGTTGGATAACATTCTTATTCACTTTAGGAAAACGGTATTAAAAAATCAAATGAGAATTACATGGAAAAATATAACATCAAATCCCAACCCTTTCATAGGCCTATTATATAGTCCACTCTTATGTCACACATATGTGTACAAACCCAGACACATATGACCTGAAGAAGGAGAAACACCATGGAGATTTGAAATTTGTATATTTTGCTCTGAGTTTGGCTGCAAACGTGTGTAAAAATGTCAAAATATATTTAGTGTTCGCTATTCACAAAATCAGCCAAGAGCATGGAAGGCTTATGATTTTTGCCTGGTTATATAGTCATTGTTTAGTCTACAAAGCTCAAAGTTAAATATAGTTTCATTTTCCTTTACAGGCAAGAATACCATTGTTGCTTTCAAATCTGGCATTGTCATTTATCAATTGAAGGTTTTTTTGTTTTTTGGTTTGATTTCCACGTCCCATCACCCGAACCTTACAAAAAATTCTGAAGCTAGTCATCTCCACTATTAATAATTCTCATAGCCCACACCTTCCAGAGACTCTCCACTGAAGGTAGAGACTCACCCATTAGGTTCCCAGTCAATGTCTTGCCCATTCTGGAAACCCACATGGGGACTCAATTGACACCCACACTGATCCGCCTGCTCAAAACAATGCTTCCAACATTTTCTACGACACACTCTAAAACCTTTGTTTGTATTATTCATCAAAATATTTTCATCATTTGCAAAAACAAAAACTGCATTCAAATACATTGATGGTTTTCTATGGTGTTTTTGACTTAATTTATTTCATAATGCAATACTATGATTATGTTTTAATGTCCATGCATGAAGTTCATGGCTAAACTGAGAAATGAAACCCAGTGGTATCCTGAACTTTATCAGTTTTGCAATAAAACAGGGCAATTGCCATTTTCAGCTTACAACTGGTTAATACTAGCAAGATTCTTGGAAATGTGTGCAAAACTTCTTCCACACATGTCTAATAATTCTAGAGAGATTATTCCAGTGGGGGGGAATTACCTTCATCATTGGGCTTGCAAGAAAACAAACAGAAGTGGATTAATGTAATTGCTTAATCAACAACATTCAGCCCAAAGCCTCCAAGAGTGTAAGATTAATCATCTTATTGTAAGATTCATTAAAAAGTAAAGGCAGAAGGAGAGCACAGCTGGGAATAATTTCATTCCATTAAAAATAAAAATAAATACACCTTGGAAAACACTATTTTGACATTATTTTGCTCCATGCCTTGTCTTAAAAACAAGCATTGTGTTCACTCATGCACTGCAAAGCACCAGGATCATCTTTCCAGTCACCCAAGTTTGTGAGTGACAAGAGTCATAGGACTGATCCTTCTCAGTAACACACCTCTATTTCAAAAGAACCTCTTAGCCCTAGTTAATGGTCAGGAAAAGTGTGAAAACCTTTATTATTCTTGACTCTACATGGATTCTATTTTCAATACACTATTTTATAGCTTATAGAATTCTAGCTAGCAATTTATGCATTGCAAGTTAAAAACAAAGAACTTATTTTCCAAGCATAATTAAGCTGCTAAAAATGATGTATTGTTCACTGGGAGGGGTGAAAGGAAAAAACAGAAAAGAAGAATATTAGAAACGTGTCAGTTATTATATCCTCTGACATTTAAATAACCATTATTAAACTGTGATCATCTCTAGCATCTTGAAGACAATCAAATATGGAAGCATTTCTGTGGACTGGCTTCTGCTGTTCACAAAGACTCATCCTTGTTCTGGTAAGTTAGATAGTTTTAATTCAACCTTAACAATGATATTTGCCTGTTCCAACAGATTTTTGACAAAATGCTTCTGTTTCATCCTTTAATTCAATGTACATGATCAATGTTCACTAGTCTTGTGGACCATTGGGCTTTGCTAGTCACGAGTCTCTTAGAACTGTGGATCTAGAAGACAGCTGGAAGGGCTGGGAGGGTAGCTTATCGGTAGAGCTCTTGCCTAGCATGCACACAGCTCTGGGTTCCATCCCAAGCATTGCAAAAAATATCAATAAATACATAAAAACAAAGAAGAGAGCTGGCATTGATGTAAACACTAATGACTTTCAATTTAGATCTTTAGAGCTGCCTATATGACTGCTTGGGGTTGTGTACATATGATGTTACAGGTGCTAATAGTATCAATCACCAGTTCTCTGTTGAGCAAAATGCAGGAACTGGGCACTGAACTAAGAACATTTTCATGTTACCTCTGCCTTCTTCCCATTTATAAACTTTAAAAAGTTCTCCCATCTCATCTATAATAATTTATCTTAGACTCTCAGTTTACATCTCCCACTCAGCGAGACCAAAGCTTAGAATGTTGCCAAGGACCATCTTTTTTTTCCCCCACAAACATTTCCCTTGAGCATTTCCCTAGCCCCTGCCAAATGGTTTTGCAAATATTCCTTCAACATAAAAGAAAAAAAAGTCTCCTACCAAGGAATAACATTTTCCATATTGTTACATTATTTGGCAGGTTAATTTGAATTGTTATGGCAACAGTCCTCAGCTCTAATTAGAATCACCTGAAAAACTTTAAAAACATATTTCCTTAGGACCCCACCTGGACTCACTGCTTCAGAGCCTGCAAAGGTGATTGAGAAACTTGGAATATGTTTCATCTGCCTTAGGAGAAGCTAAATTAGGAAGCCACTGGTTTACAGAGATAGCTTTGTTATAGACCTATGGCTTCTATTTACCAATTTCCTACCAAAATATTTTAGCAGGATACCAGGGTTTGGCCACACTAAGAACAGGGTGATGGTCCATCTCTCCATCTTTCATTTCCAATTACTTCCTTGTATACATTAAAATGAGACAAAATGTAAGATGAAACAAGTATTTTCAGTCTGCTGATAGTTAAAGGAATGTTTATACAGTGCCTCTTCCTCCATCTGCATGCTCTCCTTAGTGGATATGTTGGATATTGCAGAAGGCCTGAACCAATCTTCCAGTTACTGATAAGAGAGCCATTGTGTTGCTACAGCTGTGAAGCAGCAGGTAAATGAAGAGTGGTGCAATATAGTTTTCATATTTGATTCCTTTAAAATATAAATATATAAATAATATATAAAACTTTGAAAATGCTCTATAAAGTGTGTTAAAGGTTTCTATCATTTCTGCCTATCTTAAAATTGGGAGGAAACAGTTGGCTCTAGAGCTAAAATGCAAAAAAATAATAATTGTATCAAGATTAAAATCAATATCTTAGTCAATCAGATGGTGTCATTTGATTATCTCCTACTGGATACTGAATATTGATAATAAACACCATGTTGATGAAGATAAATTGGTTGCTTACCAGAAAAAAGATATACCAGGGTATAAATTATGTTGATAAACATTTGTAAAATGTATGTCTTGGAGTAAAAAGGAGTCTGGCTGAGGGTATATTTATTAAATTGATGGTTAGTGATATTTAGCAAAGTAAAATTTTCATTTTTAGTATATGTGAATTGAAGTACACTAAGATTTTAAATCTCTGACTTTCATGTTGTGTTTCCATTTGGGAGCATGAAGACTGTCATTCAGAGCTACTGCCTTTATAACAAGCAGGATGTTAACAATTCCATATTATTAATGTATTCACATTACTTAATTGTTTATAATAGCTTGCATATACCTAGTACTTTATGCTTTGCAAAATGTTTTCACGTTGCTTATTGCTTTGATTGCAATGTGCACCTTTTATTTATGGATTAATATATTGCAGTAATCTTTAAATCAACACACTTATTAATGTGCTAAAAAGTGGTTTTTTTTCTCTTTGAAAACTTTGTTCAAACCTCCTTATAATCCAAGGCATCTTAAAATCAAGTATATATGGTATTATTTTAGGTACATCTCAAAACACCATGGTTGAGTTCGAAGTGCTTCTCTCTTACTCATTTAAATAACAATGAAATTTCATCAGAATTAGAAGTTGAGTGCCATTCCCAGTGGATTGTAATGCTGCTAAAATGATTGCATACCAAAAAGTACCCTCATTTTAGCAAGGAGAAAGTGCTCATTCTATCTCAAAGCACAAAAATACAAGCCACAGAAGAATGCATTGGTCTACAGGATGGTCTTATTCTATGAAGAGTTTTGAAGGGGAAAACACAAGATATTTAGTTTCAAGTGTCCCTCTTTTAGTGCATCTCGTGTGACTGTCACGGTGAAATGTGTGGTCCAGACTGAACAATCTCCATCCTTTCCATTTCTTTGTTTGCAGAAGAACATTACCTACCCAGTACCCCGGGGATAATCTGTGGCCTGTGCAACACTCCAAACTGTGCCTGTTTCTCTCAACCTGGTGGTGACAGCTTCCAGCTGGTCACCTGATCAATCATACCTGTCATTGGCCTCCATGTCTAAGGCATGATTGCTTTTGTTTGTTTGTTTTCTTAGCTCGCTCCACTGCTTTACTGGCAGGCTTTCTTGCTTGTCCATTAAAAGCAAAATGTGAAAGTAGCAAACTGTACCATCTGGGAGAAACGAGAAGGTCTGGCACATCTCACTGGCCTTGATTATATCAAAGCTCCCAGAGGCTGTAGACATTTGCCTAGGGCAGACTTGTGTTGATCGTAGTTGATCGTAATTGAAGGAGGAGAGGTGGTTTGCAGTGTTTGCTTTCTATTTTGTTTTGCTTTGTTTTGTTTTCTAGGGATCTTTATAATTTTAGCGTGAGTTGTATATTCAGAAAATTAGGTTATCTTTGAAAAGATTCCCCCTGTAAAGAAATATTTGTCTATTTTGTTCATTCAAATGAGTACTTGAATCCTCTTAGAGGAGCCAGGTTTTGCAATATATAAGGAGTTTTCTATGGCTCTGGATAGGAAAGTATTATGGTTTATATTTATTTATCTATTTGGGGATCTATGAAAGATGTGACATCAAACACTTCTCTTTTTCTTTACTGAGCCTCAAAATGTGAAGTTTAATAGCAAGCAGGACCTGGAAGGGCTTTTCCTTTGGTGCTTAGGGTGAAGGTAGCATGCAGCACAGCTGTCTCCCTCAAATACACAGAATTGTGCCTCTTTAGATGGTCATTAGCAGGGAACTCTGAAGAAGTCATTCACGTATAAACCTCTTTGGTGTTCCTTTCTTTTCTTGCCTGTTTCCATTTTAGATCAAGTTCCTAAGGTTTGAGTTTTGTCTTTCCACTACCAGCATGATACCAAATCTATATGATTTGATTTCTGTGTCTGCAGAAACAAAGAGGAAAGATTGCTGTCTATGTAATATCCACAATGTTTTCTAAAGACCCAACAAGACATATCAGGTGAGGGAGAAATCAAAAAAGTGTAAGGTGGTATTTAGCATGTTGCGTAGGCACAGGTTTACAAATGGTCAAGAGTAAATACAAAGGCAAGGACCGAATGAACATCCATGGAATCATCCCTAAGAAGCAGTGTTCCAGTGTCCACCAAAATGCATTTCTGGAAACAGTGCTTTAAAGATACAGAAAGAGCATGTCTAAAACACAAGTCCTCTATGTTCCAGAAAGACAAACACAACACCCTTGGAAACGAATTTCTTGCTATGGTTTCTAGGGTCATCCGTAACATCTGCAGTGTTCAGAACAGGGCTGAGAGATGAGGCACACTCAATAGCATCCTTCTGCAATAACCAAAAGGGAAAATATCAAAACGAGTTATAAGCGTATGCTCAACTCTCCTTGGAGCTAGCTCCACCTTTGGAAAAAGATAACATGAAGAAGCCACTTGCATCCCTGCATGTTCCCTCCCACCAGGCAGCACAACCATTTAAGTTTTTCTTGTTTTCAGACACTTCATTCTGGAAGCTACAATAATTCAGTTAAAGGCTGTTCTTGACTACTTCACTGGGGAATGTGTTGTGAGGTTTGGGAAGCAGGGTGTGGAGATGATGAACTACTGAAATGGTAAATTATTTGATTACTTGGTAAGAGAATGCTGCTGGCATACTATGGCTGGCAAGTGATCACGCAAGGTGATGTGTCATATTACTTACAGTCACACGAGGTGATGTGTCATGAGTAACTGAACATGTCTGAGTCCATCACTATCTATGATGGAAGCTTGCATCTCATAAGTAGATGGGGTATATCTCTATTATTCTGACAGGAAATTGCACTCTTATTTTCAGGGGTTCCCTTAAGCCCCACAAATTCTATCTGATAGGATCTGGAAATGAGATCTAAATATAACAAGATAGAACGACAGAAGGGTTTACCCTCTCCAACTTGTACATGAGAAGCCTGAGTCTTAGGACTAGTGAGTTGTCAATGGTCACACAAGGAACAAATATATTGGCCTAGATGCACTAATGCCGGAGCCCTCCCCATTAAAGACAACACTAAAAGGTCAATTCCACATTCTTTCCACAAACATTTACGAGGTACTAATAAGTACCAAGCACTATATTAGCCCCCAAGAATGAGAAGATAATTAAGGTTTATCTCAAAATATAATGCAAAAGAATGAAACTGACTAAATTGTGCTGTTACGGTGTGTGCATCTACACATGTGTAACAATGAATCCCACTTTTATGTCTAATTATGTTTTAAAAAAATCTAATGCAGAAGGTAAAATCTTGGCAGTCTCCTAGCAGCTACACAATCTATGAAACAAAAGTCTCAGTAGGATTTGTCCTAGCACAGTGTTTTAATCCCACTTTTTGCACTTTCATATGTTAAAAACTTTTGAAACAAAAACAATGAGCCCATACTCAGAGAGTTCAATCAACATTATAACCTTTTCAAAAATATTTTACTGGTGCTTATAATTATACATACTAGTGGGACTTGGGGTTACATATTCATACATGAACACAACATAATTTGGTCAAGTTTATTCCCCAGTACTTCCCTTTCAATAAGTGTTATAAAAAAATTGCTTGCAGTGCTGCGAGTGAATCACCACAACATAGGCTTCTTGAGCTGGATTAGGAAAAGTGTGTAAGATTTTGTAGGTACACCCGTCACGGGAAGAGGGGATGACATTGCACAGAGCTGCAGGAAAGAGGGAGGAAGAAAAAAGCCCTCACAAAAACAAAGAGATTTTTTCCTTAAAATGAAATTTAGGCACAATGAAGTGGGTGGCCAAAATGATCTTTAATAATTTTAGGGAAGATAGTATCATAATCAGAGACCAGACATCAGGATGAAATGGAAGCAGACGTGGTTAAGTTCTGGACATAAAACTAATTTATTTAGGCAAAAAGTTGTACCAAAATTCCTTTCACTTTCTTAGAGAAGGAATGAATATACGAGACTAATGGTGTCTTATAAAGCTTTCTGTGAACACATTTAGGATTTGTTTTATTTTGTGTTGGATGTGGTTTTATTCTCCAAGTTCTCAGCCAGCCAAATCTGTGCTTTATCTTCTTGCTTTGGTATAATGCCTGAGCAGGGCCTTTCAAAACAGCTTCCTGTCTGGCTTGTTTAAAACATACCTCTTCACTCTCTCTGAGCTGAGCTGAAGGGAGGATATGAAGTCAACAAGTTTAAGGTGAAAATAAATAACCATCTAGTTCAAACAAACCACTTGCCTCAGACAATAGTTCTGGCCCAAGTTCAGTTGTCTCCAACAAAGTTGCTTCGCTATCTTATTATCAGACTTCTTTAAGGTTAACTCTTCGGCGATTATCTTGTTTTGAAGTTCCAAACATCATGCATGCTAAAATGACTCAGGAATTATCATGTATTGATGATTCATGATGTTCTTCTGGAAAACCAAAACTTAGGCGTCTAATCAATAAAATAATTTTGAGTCTTTGAACTGGTTCCAGGTCAATTTTTCTTGGCAGTTTTTTGGCTTCCTGGATTAGACTGACCCAAACCATGAATAATGATCTAAAATTGCACAATATACAGAAACCATCTGTTCGATAGGAACAAGAGGGTGATGTCATGGGGCTATTTCTAATCTCAATTTAATGTCCTGCCAGTGCTGATGTCACTGGCTTGGCAAGATACTGGCAGAGTCTAACTTGTTAAGGATGAGTAGGTTCAAGAAGGAAATTGTGTCATGTGGTGGAGAAGGACTTCTCATGTTTTCTGAATTGGCGATAGACTAATAAGAAATTGCAAGCATCAAGCATGGAAGAAAGAGTGTATGTTCCACAGTAATGACTTAAGTATTACAGTTGACACTGTATTCCAGCCTCATCTGGGTTTGCCAAGGAATAAACTCCCCGGTCCTCAAAAAGGGAAGATGTTGCAGAACTTTCCCTAGGAATAAAATACAAGTGAAACCAAAACAAGATGGCAAGGAGTTGTCATTTCTTAGGGGTCCAAAGGAAAACGGGGGAGTAAAGAGTCTGTAAGATAGATTAACCATGTATAAACTACAGAGCATTGAATGTGGGAAACACGAGGTAATTGTCCATCCTCTACCCTGGTGGATTCATTCTTTTATGAGTCTCAACATCTTCTACCATCACAACAAGATGAGATGGAGAGCTTAGAGAAATCTCAAGAGAGTACAACAAAAATGATGAAAGGGTTAGATTTTCATTACTGAGACAAAGTGTTAAGAAACTTGAGGCCTTGTGGTTGAGGTGGGTGGCAGAGGGACATAAAGAGCACAGACCACAGGACTCACTGCAGAAAAAATTGCCTAGGCAACCAAAATGCTGCAGTGTTCAGGATTAGTTCTCCTCTTTTAAAGATGACAGTTTGTCTGAATTACCAGTGTGCAGACAATTGTGTTTACTGTCTGCTATTGCACTGCTGGTATTTTCTGGATTGAAAATAGACAAACAGAAAAATGGTAAGAGAATGTCAAGTGTGTGCACCCCAGTAGTTGTTTAAGTATAAAAGTTCACAATTGCATCCCTGTCTGCTTGAACTTGAAGTGAGGATAAACCTCTGCATGTCTCTAAACTGAGCTACAGAAGCACCCACATGCATCCCTGTCTCATTTGAATTCCATGATTTCTTGTGTCAGAAATCACGCTTTCAAATCCTACTGAGTGAAGTTCAGGTTGTTCATGGTTTGGAATCCCCTATGATGAGCTTTTGAAGAGTGTTTATTAATAAGCTAGATATGTTAAAGTGTGTATTTGCTTCCTAATCAAATATAAGGTAATCTGCAGGACCCTGTGCTGATTATAATGCCACTGAAAAAAATGTGAAATGATAAACAGTTATAAGTTTTTAGGGAACCCCCAGAAGTGAATAAAAGCATTATTGATTGACATAAGTTCAATGGTAGGATGTTGAGACTCATAAGAGAGTGAATCCACCAGGGTAGAGGATGGACAATTACCTCGTGTTCCCCACATGCAATGCTCTGTAGTTTATACATCATTAATCTATCTTATTGATTGACATAACGTTCATATGACATTTTTATAGATTGTTACTCATATAACATAAACTATATAGCCAAGTTTAAGTAAAGTTTTCATTCTAGGGAGAATGATAGTGGTACAAACAATTTTGCTCAAGACAGGCAGTGGATATTTTCTTTACAAGTCTAATTTTTAGAAAAAAAGTAAATCTCAATGCTTGAGTTAATTTTAGTGGAAAACAATCACACACAAAGACATCAATCATATTTCATGTTATTGTAAGGTATTATAGTTTCCCGATATGTTAATTTAAGAGCGAGAACTTGCATGCCTAAAAATGAGGGGGAGAAATCCAAACAAACCAGATTCTATGCATTTATCCCAAATGGCTTTTTGAAACATGTTAGAAGCTATTAGTAATTTTAATTTTAGGGGCTAGGGTTGTGGCTCAGCAGCAGAGTGCTTGCCTGGCACATGTAAGGCACTGGGTTTGATCCTCAGCACCACATTAAATAAACAAACAAACAAACAAACAAACAAAGGTATTGTGCACATCTGCGACTAAAAAAAAATTTTAAAGTAATTTTAATTTTAGAATTCTTGCAAATAGATCACATTCATGTGAATTTTGGACAACAGAAGTGGAAGGGCTTAAGAAATTTCTTAGGAAAACAGAACAAAGCATACCTGAAACATACACTTGCTGAGATTGCTAAGCAAATGTAAACCAATGCCCAGACCCAAGAGGGGATGCTCAAAGAAAGACTTTCTTGATTGCAGCCTGGCTAAGCAATCTAATTAAAATGGTTGCTTTAAAAATGTGTGCAATTTTGCCAAGGGTAAGTGTGTTTTCTGTAATATATAGAAACACCGATGAGCCAGGCCAGGATACCATTACAAAGACAAAAGGTCACTGGGCTCCCCTTACAACAAACACATGTTTTCCATTGGATGCCTCTCCCATGGTGCATTTTCTTGTCACTCATTAGAATTTATTGACACAATTCCCCTGCAAAAGAGATTGCAGAAAATATAGTCTTGCATCATCTTTCTCTTCTCTCTTTTTCTGGAGGACTGAGAGAGTGGTGTATCACAGTGGCCACTTTGGGGGTGACCATGAGGCTGAGAGAAAGGGAAAGATTGTGAGCTGTGGGTGCAAAATTTCCATTTCCCATTTTGAAACATACACAGACCTTGAAATGCTTCACTTATCTCATATTGTAAACTCCAACTTGAGGAGAAATACTCACCAGACAGGTCATAAATCATGCCCAAAGACAGGTGCAATAAATACCAATGTCAAAAAGTTACAAAGTAAAATTATATTGTTTTGACAAGGCCTCCAGATGCGCTGACAACAGAGCAAGTAAATGTTCTCTTTCCTGAGAGCCCCCATCACTGGTGTGGGGAGAAGGACCCCAAGCCATTGTAAGAAAAGGATCCCAGAATTTTAACGCTTGTCATCTTTACTATTCTGTTCTCAAGGAATTGGCAGGCGAAGGTTCTTCTCCTAATGTAATGAAGTCATCACATGCTAAAATGTTATCTGCAAAAAAAAACCCAAAAAAAATTTCAACCAAGTCAAATACCACGAGGAAGGCATTTAAAATATACATAACATGGTATGGAAAATTTACTAGCAAATCAAATTATTGAACATTTAATATATATTAAATATTACATATGATATTTAGTGTTGCATGAGTTAACCCAGTGATTCTTTTAAAAATGAATTATGCCTCCTTAGTTCATTTCTATAAATCTCAGTTTCAACCCAGCCAATAGAAAATACTTTTATAGAAATTGTTTTGCTACTTAGAGAAAATATTTTGAATATTTAAATTTAGCATCCTAGTCTTTATAAAGGTGTTGATTGTAATAGATATGTTATTAAACTGACAGACATTACATCATTTTGTATGACATTAGCAAGTGACCCCAAGAATGTGGCAAACATACTTTTCCCTTTTGCTGTATGTTTCTATCTCATTTATAGTTGCATGAAAATACCAACATTATTTATTTAGCAACTGATGCGAATTTTTATTTATGCTTATGCTATAGATTTTCTCAGTTCCTGGAATTGTATTCAGGGCTTTAAATTGTTCACATTTCTCGACAAATTTCACCTTAAATAAGTAACTGGGATAGATGTATGAGAACTTTGAGTAATAATGGTTGAAATCTCAGCCAGGCGCGGTGGCTCAAGCCTGTAATCCCAGCACTTAGGGAGGCTGAGACAGGAGAATCAGGAGTTCAAAGCCAGCCTCAGCAAGGGCGAGGTGCTAAGCAACTCAGTGAGACCCTGTCTCTACATAAAACACAAAATAGGGCTGGGGATGTGGCTCAGTGGTCGAGTGCCCCTGAGTTCAATCCCCAATACCAAAAAAAAAAAAAAAAGGTTGAAATCTTATGTTCTGTGCACAGAGACATTGAGTTTATTCTTGATTGATTCCATGGTACAGTTCTGGTTTATTAATAAACTCTATTTGCTCAAATTGTATCAATTCATCCTAATCTTCATATACTTACTAAAACCACATTGTGCTTAATTCAGTAATTTGCCAAATGCATTAAGAGCTAGAAGTATTTCAGGTCTATGATAGATCTCCTGAAAATGAAAGATAAGAACATTATCATCTTATACACATTTTGCTCAGATATATTTAGATTGACAATGAGACATCACATCCATCTTCTGATATTCTTACCAGTTTAGAATTGCACTAGACTCACAGTGGAAATTTCAAGGAAGTTTATAAAATTCCAATCTGCAGACTATGTAATAAGTCAACTCCAATGACATTCTTATGATTTCTCTATAAATGGCTCTACCATGGGAACTCAGCAATGTACTCCTAGGTTCAATTTTTGTTTTTTCCCCTCTCTTTTAGGAAAGATATCACAAAAAAATTCCAAATTGCTATCCTGATATTCAAAGGGAGGGAGTCATCTCTTGTATTATGGTGCATTATTCCTTGAGATTGGGGTAAGTTACCTCCACTGAAAAATAAGTTCTTCTGCGGAGTTGTATGTGGTGAGCAAGACTTATGACCTGGGGAAACACAAGTCAGGAGTGGAGGCCTGGTAGCAGCATCTTATAAACCTGGCCGATCTGTTGCCCAGCAAAGGAATGCGCTGCTATAAATGAAGGCACTTGGAGGGTAAGGGTCATGGTATGTAATTAGCACAGGCCATTTAAGGAAGAATAAGAAAATAATGTTTTACAAGCTGGTAGAAAAGAGAAGCAAATAATCATTTAAATGTTCCAGTTGTGAGTTCCGTCAGTGTGTGTGGTTTATTTTATAAGCAACAATTTTTACTGGTAAAAGGCAAAACAATACTGAGAAATCAAGTACGCATAAGTACATTGCCCTACACATTCTAGGGCCCTTCCTTTGAGCTTATTGACAAAAGGTTAATTTCTAGCAGGCTAATTTTTCTTTGACTCTAAAACTCCTCGTGGCACTTGGAGAAATGATAAGCAGAACAAAATGAAATATAGAGATATCTTTAAGTTGTGGTAGATATTTTTGACCCGTTTCTCAAAGGATAGGATCAGTGTATTCTGATTTATAAAAAACTAGGCATTTATAAAAGAAGCAATGCAGAACTTTTTTTCTCTACAGCCTAGCTGCCTAGTGCTTAAGTGACTCATTAATGTCACTCTTGGGAATATGCTATTGCCCATTTCATTTAAAAGAAATGAAATGAATTTTCAGCTGTACATTTGGTATTGCAACTGACTTATTGTTTGCTAAAGGAAATGACGTCTGTGTACACAGAGGTGAATTAAAGGTCATGCAAAGGGAACCTTTTGTACATGTTTATAATCACAATTATTGTTTTGTATATAGACAAAATGGAAATATTAACATAACTCTTTTTTCCTCATCATTAAGATATCAG
Source organism: Geosciurus inauris (assembly GCA_004024805.1). Lineage (NCBI taxonomy): Eukaryota > Metazoa > Chordata > Mammalia > Rodentia > Sciuridae > Geosciurus > Geosciurus inauris. The sequence continues at coordinate 17,174 of PVHX01000954.1, forward strand.
GCAAAAACTCCCCACATACATGTTAGTTGGCAGTGAAATATAAGAATGGATCAAATTGAGGCACCCATCTACAATAACCAGGGTGCTAAATACATATGCAGTACCATTGCCTTTGAAATTCTATGCAGGACTCCATGTACAATGTCTTATTCTGAAATTATAGTAAAGCAACCATTCTTTGTTATACTCTCTCTCTCCAGTTGGTAAATCCATAGTTGTTTTTATTTCAGGTGCAAGTGACGTTTCATTGTGGTTTTATTTTAAAGCACTTCTTTTGAGCATCATTACTAGAGAAATTACAATCTTTTGTCAAAGTTGAGAATGGCAGAATACCCTATTGGTGAGGACACTATGAATTTATTAAGTTGGAAATCTGGGAACTGGTTTCCATTCTTTGTTTCCTATAGTGGGTAGTAAAAGGAACAAATTAATGGAGTGAAACCTGATCTCTCAGCTGCTGAATTCCAAGGAACCAATGTGATACTTAATTACTTACAGATATTGAGCCATTTTTAACCCTAATTTTAATTTTGTCTCCATCATTTCCATTTTTGGTTTTGTTGTTGTTGTTTGGTTAGAACTTGCAGGACGATGCTATGTAACCAAAAGACCTGAGGGCATTATACACAAGACACATGTATAAAGAACATTCTTGCTACTCCATGACATTTCTGTTACGTATAGATCCCCACACATTTCAGAATGGGTTGTGTTTAAGTCACCTCCAACCTGGGCTTCATTCCTTATTTGATCTACCATTTTGTCTTCAATGGAACATCTCAATGTGTGCTAAATAATGTAAGCTGAATACTTTTATTTTTATTCCCTGACAGCTAAAATTGAATAGAAGATGCACATATTACACTCTGCCATGTTTTAGCTACACTAAATACAATCCAATACATTTAATTATTGCTTCACTGTAATTCATTCTTCTTAATTAATTCCACAAGATCCCTGACACTCTCTTGTATATTAACTTCATATGAGAAGAATAGTCAGGAAACTGACCACACAATTGGTCAAGACCACACATGTTGTCCACTAATTATTCTGTAAGGGCTTCATGTAGTAGATGTGTCTTCCCTAGCAAAATTATAGACTCCTTGAGGACAACAGTTAAAAACCTCTGAAATTCCAGACAATGTCTTAGAGTCAAGACTGAATCTGGTGCATTTACTAATACTTCAATTAAGTAGCTACATTTTATATTCTTGGTAGTAAAACTCCAGAGACAGTGAAAACAAATAAATTTGGAATTCATTGCCATATGAGTCTCAGGAACAGACTCTCAAAATTATGTAGAGTCTTGATAAATGCAATCAGCTGTGTACGTGTGTGTGTGTGTTTGTGTGTGTGAGTATTTGTAACCAGAAACAAATTTGGACAGCATAGGTACCAGTTTAACAAATATCTCTTAATCATGCAATGAATGCATTTGAGGTAATTTTCTAGAATAAAAAATGTTTAATAAGGAAAATGAAAAGTATATAGAGAGCTAACACCGAAGAAATAGTCTAATTTTTCATCTCCTTTCAGGCTTATTTTTATATGTTTGTCTTTATGATATTTGCACCTTTTTCAAATGGGAAATCACACTGGCTATGCAGTATGAGCATGTTTCTATGGGGTTTTTTTGTACAAGTGTATAATGATGACTTTATCAGTCAAATCCATAAAATATCTTAAATAGACTATTCCAGTCTATCAAAAATGAATATGATCATGTATTTGTCCATTTCTCCATTTTTATTTGATTTTACTTTTGTTTTGTTTATTTCTCTGAGAAATAAAATGGAATACCTTCCAAAAATAATATCTGCATTTGCTTGTTTGATTATTTCCCATTGGCAAATTTCAAGAACTAGACTCATTCAGAAGGCCCGTAGTTGTATTGATTTTGGTATGCTGTGCCAGTAGTTTTGAGTGGCATGGGTGCCTGAACAGAGCATGATGTGCATTATGATTGTTCTCTGCCCTTTTCTACCTCAAATATCCACATGGCATCATCATTATCTTCTGCTATTGAATACCATCATTATCTTCTGCTATTGATCTTTTGGAGATCCCCCTTTCTCTGTTATTTCTTGCCTTTTGCAGTTGTCTTCAAAAGATGTAATCATCTAGAACAGCAGGTCCCTGCAGAGAACTGGGACATTTGCTTTTAATCAAAAGGTAGAGTTTGTTAAGCTCAGTAAACAAAATCAGGGAACTCGTATAAATAACAATTTTACATATCATTTTTATTTTTTTTGTTGACACTTTTGACTCTGGTATTGATCTTTCTCCAGGATGTGAAAGGCAGAGGCCAAAGTGCAAAGTTCAAAAGTGGCTATTTGCCTCAGGCTTTATTGAAAATAAAGCATCAGCGGAAGTCCTCTAAAGTAATTTGAGGAAAAAATTTTTTTTTCCTTCTAGGAAGGATGTCATTATTCAGTTTCCAAGGCTAATTCTGCTTAGAGAAAAGTAGCCAAATTAAAAAAAAAAAAAAAAAAAGGTCTGGAAACCTTAGGAAGCCAGCTGACAAGAAGTACATGAGCGTTGGACTTCATGCAGGTATGTACAATTTCCAAGGACAAACATTTCATTCTATGCTGAACACGCCTTTATCTGTTCACCACCCAAATATTGAAACCACAACTTTATGTTGCCAATCACAGGGCATATGTCCAGTGAATAAAGAAAATGACCAATGAAAAGTACATCTTTTTAAATTTTTTCTAATAATAACATTGACTTTTTAAAATCAGCACAACCAACAGCTTGTCATTCTGCAGATAAAAATGTTCATAGTTTTCTTGTTACTTTCCAAGTTATTCTTTTGCTTTCCTGTAAGAACCTGCTGGAATATTTTCATATTCAAGGCAAGCACGCTGAAGGCAAAGCTGGTTTTAATTTTTAAAGGTAACCAAAAACATACAGAAAAGCCCTCCAAGCTTGACTTGATATTGTTGTATCTTAAGATTCTCTGTGCATTTATTGGGAAGTGTCCATCCAACTTAAGGGAATTTTAACAGGCCCCCTAAGGTCAGACTGCCAATCACGCAAGAAGACAAGAACTGCTGTAATCTTTTCCCAGCGTCACAAAGTAAATCCTGGTTATTTTCAACCAAATTAGACATCATTTTGTATGTTTATTCTCCCAATTATCTGCTTCTTCCTAATCCTTCTAATTTTCTTTATGATTTTATTCAAAATTTCTCTTAGTTTCTGATTACTAACTTCAGTGTTGTATATTTGAACTCTCCATCACACGTAAAAGGGGAACATGAAATCATTTACGTGAGAAGAACTCAGCTTGCCGCCACGCTCACGCAATCTGAATATTTATGAAATGGCATGGAAATGAATCCAGAACATTAAACTAAAAGCTAAAGAAAATCTTTCACTACTTTGAGCCATTCTTTTATAAGATTTTTAGGTCGAGGAGGCCCTAGTTTTCAGGAGCATATGTTTGAATGGTGGCAGTACCATAAATAATTAATGAAATAATCAAAAGAGAAATTTTCATATACTGCTAAGAGTTGTGAATCACTAAAGCAGAGTTATTTATGTGTGGCGATGAAGGGTGTTTTATAGAATGCGGTCAGGAAAGACCTCATAGAGGACAAATGGCACTTGAGGTCAGTCTTAGATGAGTATAGACGATGACTATGTAAAGCTCCTTGAGAAGACAAGACAAAGGAAAAGAACAGGAAGAATAAGGTTGGAGTGAGGATGAGATTTTGGTGGTTGTGGATTTGCTTTATTTTTTGCTTTTCCTCTTGAGCATCAGGAAGAAGGTCTGACTTGTCTGAATTGTCTGGTAAGTGTGGAGAAGTAGGGAATTACATGGATGGAAAGTGGGCTGAGGACAGACTGTGGGTTCTCAGTGCTATAAAAGCAACGACAGCCATTGAACAGTGGAACTAACTGGTTATCTTTAAAGCATTGTTACCATGCCAGTTGCGGCATTGAATGCAGAGTCCTGGAGAAATGAGAAGAGCAGAGGAACCATCATAAGGATATTGTAGCTTATGGATACATATTAAGGATATGGGGGTGCCAGAAGAGGAGAGTCAAAGAAGCAGTCACTTAAATGACATGAGGATGTAATAATAAGCAACTGAGTGTTGATACAGCAGATTCCATCTACATGAATATTCACTAATTCCAGATTTCCATTCTGCCATCCCCAGTGGGTGGGAGAACTAGGATGGAGGAAGGGAGAAGGAAAGATTCTTTCTAAAATTTGTTGTTTTCAAATACTGGTGATTAGAAATGAATCACACGTCTAGGATGGCTCTCTGGAAGGTCATGGGCCCAGTTTAAAATGGAGCAGGCATTACAGCCCTCATGCCACTGTAGGAGGACATGACTGTGGGAATACGTTAAAATGGGAAAGTTGAAGGATAGAAACAGCATCCCAGAGTTACTGAATTACCCAACCCTGGAAATATTCACTCTTGGGAATTCTTATCATGTGAGGCAGAAGACACTTTAGAATTCATCCATTTTGATAGAATGGATCTCCTATGACTTTAGCCAATGGAATGCAGGTGATAATTCTCAGGAGAAGCAGGAAGGTAGCATTCACCTTCTCTGGGTACTCTGTCATGTGATAAGCTAGATGTTCCAATCACAGTGACACTTAGATATTAATGTCCTTTGCAAACCTGAAGTGACATTGATTCCTTACATTGGAGGGTGAAAACAGCGAGTGTGCCTTCATGGAACCAGGAGAAAGCTGAGAGCCATCAGCAGGATTCCAAATCTGTGAATTCAAATATGAGAATGGGGGACCTGAATTATGGATTTTGCAGGCACATGCATGGACCTAATTGTGATGTTCATAGGTGGGGAGTATCTCCACTTTTATTTTGTCCAGAAAGTTCCACTGTGTGGCATTGGGGTTACATACTTGAGCTCTGGAGTCCAAGAGATGAGGGCTTTGATTCCAATCCATATGTCCTTCACGTGTGACTTAACCTCACTGAGATTCAGTTCTTTATATGAAAATCAAGATTGATGAGATGATACTTCATTGCATTATCGTATGAATAATAGTTTATACTGTTGAAGATTTACAGTGTACTAGACACTGTTCTAAACATTTTGTAAGTGTTAACTCTTTTAATCCATTCAAGAATCTCAAGAGAGAGGTGTAAGTATTATTATTTCCCTTGCACAGGTGAGGAAACTTAGAAAAAAATAACTTGAGCAACTTGCAGGAGACCACTCAGCTACTAAGAATTAGAGGTAGGATTGGACTCCAGGCTGTCTGGCTCTGAATATGAGCTACATGCCTTCTCCCTGTTTAAATGAAATACTGCCTGCAGAGTGTTTGGCACACACACATGCAATAAATGTCACTTATTATTTTTATTTTGCATTTTCTTATCACTTTATTTTGACTTCAATGTGGGAGAGGTGATTATCCAAAGATGTGAATTATCCAAGGATTGTGATAGTCAGAGGTAGAGGAAATATTAGATTTTTTCTTAGTGGGAGGAGGATTAAAGATTCCCAGCACTTGAACCAGTCCAGAGGAAGAAACAAATGTCCATAAGCCCTCTTTGCTTCACATCTGTTTTTATTTTTCAGTTTATCAGCCTGCTCTTTCATGACAGGATTTTGCAATATTCAGCTCCCCTGGTGACTTATAGAATATCAAGGGAAGAGAGAATAAAGAAAAGCTTTTAGCCAACTTCAACTTTTCCTTCCTTAAAACTGAAGATAAGCTCTGGCTGGACACATGAGGTCGGCTAAAAAGGCCAATTCATGCACCTCCCTGTTATCAGCTCAAGAGGAGAATGCTGGCTTTAGTAGTGCCCAGCACTGTTGATAGTCCTTGTCCCCCAGGGTCAGGATGGTGGTGTGTGAAGATAAGACAAGCATGTAGCTAAGGACTGCCCAGATAGAGTGCCCTTTTTCTCCAGTGGGGAGCAGGTGTGGGCATCTTTGGTAGATGACATCTATGTCATCACATCAAGGTTGAGGTTTGACAAGAACATGAGGAGGAGAAGCTAGAGCTTTATGGATGCCAGGTTTATCTCCTGTGAGACCAGTTGCTTTTTTGTAAACTATAAGCAGGGAATGACCCCCGACTTTTAGTTTCTTGCAAGAACTTACATGAACCATAGCAAAAGCTAGGCCAATACTTCCAACAGGGAGCAAGCTCCCACTAGTGATGAACAGCCCATTTTGGGGTGGGTATCCAGATCTTTGGTAAATCTTTGGAGGTAATGCTCATCTTACATAAAACTTTTATAAGTGGTTATGAATTGCTGACAATGATTCTTTCCTAAACGGAGAAAGATCAGCTCCAGATGTTTACATTCTGCTCCAGGACACCAAACCAGAGTCTCAGCTACTAGAAAAGTCCACCAGAGTAAAGTAAGAACTGACTCCAGCAAGAGTTCTCCCCTGGAGTTCAAAAGTATGGTTGTAAGGCTGGGGGACTATGGGCAGCTCAGTGGTAGAGCACGTGCCTAGCATGTACAAGCTCTGGGTTTGATTCCCAGCAACACATAAGTAACAAAAATAAAAATTAAAGAAAAGCAGATATAATATAAAAGAATTTTATGCTAGCAATGTGTGTGTGTTAAAAGATCCACACTGGAATATTACATAAGAGAAAAACTTCTATTGCATTTTGTTATACTGAGATTTGAAAGTTTAGTTTTTAGAACAGGTAGCATTAACATAGCTAATAAAAATATTTTGTTCAAATATTCATTGTTCTATATCTCTCAGCTCATATAAGAATGAACCATTATAAAAAAGCAGTCTAAGACCAAGTCACATGAGAAGGGATGTTTAATCACCTTCTAGTCAACCCTTACAAAAGGAAAAGATTCCCACTGAGAGTCTTTGACATGGTGACTACAGGATACCCAGCATGGGGCAGATAAGTCACACACTCAAAGCCCAGGAGAGGAAGACATCAGGTCTCCTGGGGCCATCACTCACAACAGTGACACCATGGGTATGGGACACAAGCTTCATAAAGAGAATGAGATGCTCTTTTGTGAATGTGATGTAGACAGGGGACCTTAGCTGTGGGATCAGAATGCAGGGAGAACCACACTGGAGCCATTTGGGGCTGTCCAGGTTCAGCTCACAAGCCAAGGCTGCACCTAACACTGGACTTTAATTTTAGTCTTTATACCATAAAATATCAGTGTCATCCTTACTGCAGCATGATCTCACTTGGGCAATTTTCCTGCAGAGTATTAGTATCTTTAGAATGTTTTGCTCTTCAGATTCCCCAAGAAAGCCTACCCAAAGGGTATTTAACTTTGGGATTGATTCTTTGCTAAAACAGGACCAAAAAAAAAAAGGTCTTTTCTTGCACCCATGCCCTCAGGCAATACCTGCCCATACTCACTTTGGCTATGCAAATCTCTTTGGCCAATGGGACCATGAAATGTGACAGAAACTTGAAAAATGCATTTTCATTGAGATATCCTACATTTCAACCTCTAAGGCCACAGAAAAAAATAAATTTGTGCCAGCCTACTGGAATGTGAAAGAACATGTAGAAGAGAATTGAGGCATGTTACTTTACAGGTGGCCAACTTCTAGCCAAATAGCCAAGTAATGAAATCATCCTAGGCCCTCCAGCTACTCACCAGCTTATTAGTGACCAAGAGAAAGTCCAGTAAGATCAGGTGAGCCATCCTGTAACAAAAGAACTCTCCACCTGACCCACAGAAATAAGCTAAATAAATGGTTGTTCTAAGCCACTATATTTTGAGTGGCTTGTTACACAGCAGAAGCTAACTGATTCATCCTGTGGTTATCATGCTGGGAGTGGGCTAGAAAGATGGGAATTTAAACATCCAGAATACCAACTTGTAATGAATGCTTATTTTCCACATGATGCTCTGATGGATAACTGTGAGCCCTTCCTGATGTCTCCAGGTGAGAGGCCATTTGATTTACTCTCTCAAGAGAATCCATTTTTGACATTCAGCTGACATACTGGGGTGGGGGGCAGTCTGCAGGCTGTTTTGAGGCAAGAGGATCTGGCTACCTATTTCTTCTTTCACAAACTGTTAACCTAATCAATCCCTTTTGGCAATATGTCTTTTGCCCTCACCTCCAGAAGTTCTTTTGTTACTAGTTCCAGTTTTGGGAGTTTCTGCAGTGTACATTAGGTTGATCCACAGCTGTTGCCTGAATCAAATTGGAACTCAGCTTTTGTGATCCTTGGCCAAGTGAATTATCACTACTATTTTTTTTGGTACTGGGGATTGAACTCAGGGGCACTCAACCATTGAGCCACATCCCCAGCTCTATTTTGTATTTTATTTAGAGACAGGGTCTCACTGAGTTGCTTAGCACCTCGCCATTGCTGAGGCTGGCTTTGAATTTGCCATCCTCCTGTCTCAGCTTCCGGAGCTGCTGAGATTACAGGCGTGCGCCACTGCCCTCGGCTACTCCTCTTATCTTTATGCCCTAACATATTTTTACACTAATCCTATTGTCTCCTTACCCATTCATTGTCTTTATTCTTGTGAGTTTCCCCCCTCCTCTTCTAATCTTTGAAATTATTGTTCTGGGTCTTTTGAAAGAAATATAGTCCTATGCATGTATTCTTCTGTCTTTAACCAAATTTGACTTTCACTTTTAACAGTGCTCATGTAAAAAAACTGAAGTGACACGTTTGAAATATGAACCATGGAAGAGCAGCACTCCCTGTGTAGAAACATTCCTTGTGCAGATATTTGCATAGAATATTTTAAAGGAACTAAGGAAGCTACGTACAAAATGCATCCTGCCAAGAGAATAATGCAAAACACACTTTCATTAAAATCAAGTAACAATGGTAATTATGTATTTCTTTGCAATGTTGATTTTAACACAAATTGTGAATGATAGCAAAATTGAAGTCAAATTAAATGTTGGCATTCATTCAAAAGTGAAAGAAATCCTAATCCACTGCCTCTGTCCCAATGACCCTTCTGTGATAGTAGAAAAAGCATTTAACTTTTGGAAATTCACATGATGAAAAAGATTCAAAATTCTCTATTTCATCAATTTCAAGGTCAGTCACAGTTTTGCAAACTTATCATTTGTCAAAAGAAAAAGTGAACCTATTTCAATATGTCAATATAAAGAAATCACCTTTGTGCTTTGATAATAAAGTAACCACTGCATTTATATCCTTGTAAGTATTAAACATATTTTTGTGAATATATAAATCCCCTTTAGTAGGTAAGTAGAAAAAAAGTTAGTCTGTCAATCATGTGAACTCAGGAAATGCACAAGTGAAATCAACAAGAATCAGAAATATACAAAATATCAGTGATTCTAATTTTATAATAATTCTCTGACAGATAACCACATTTTTGATCCTTTAAATAATTATCATAGTTGAAGTTGTTAAATAATCCTAATAAACAAAACTACAAATCCTATGGCAAAAGGTCTGTACACAATTCTGGGTAAGAAAAGCCTGATTAAATTTTGTCATACAGAGTTAAATTGATTGGTAGTAGATTTGCAAGTTTTTGAAATAAGAGAACACAGGGAGGAAGGAAGTAATTTGGGGACATGGTTTCTAATTTGCAATGCCCATTTGTAATATTCTTTGGGGTAATTTGCTGATGACAGAAAAGCTTAAGGAGATAGATCAAGCTAATTCATTAGCTGCTGTATCTTCTTGGAGAGGATTAGAAATGGGGGAGAAATTGGTCTGCAGAATTTCAAGGACCAAGGAATTTCTGCAGATTCAGTCTGTGGACAAAACTAACAAACCAAAATGATGAATGATCTGGCTAAATCATGTTTTTCAAGCCTCATCCCAGGAATAATTTTTTTTTAAAGTTCTAATGGTAATAATAATGTTAATACTAATAGCACACATGCATTAATCACTTGCTGTGGACTAATTTTTAGTGTTTTATATGTTTAATCTTCTTTCATCTGAAGCTATAGGAAGCTTTTATTATTTCCCTTCCTTTTATGAGAAGATACAGAGGTTAAGTAATTTGGGCACATGTTAGGAAGCAAACCTAATCAGTCTGACCTCACAACTTAATTATATTTTAATTTCTAAGCATCTTGCTAGTTAAATACTTTGTTCCTGATCTTCCCATTCTTTATACAAACTTTTTCATTCTGATGCTAAGGCATGCAATTGAAGGGGGGTACATAAGACAGGAAAGCAAAGTAACAAAGAAATGGAGAGCTGGAATGTAAACTCAGAATATCTAAGAAGCATGGATTATTACTACAGCAATAGTAATGCAAACCATTTTGTCAATTTGATTCTCAGATAAGTTATTTAACGTCTATGAACCCCAGTTTTTTCATTTATACCCTGAGTACTATAAGATCAATGAAATAATACAGCACCAGTAAGTGGGTCAATAAAATTCTGGTAACTGCTTGACCAGAATTAGAATTATAAAGTTCTTTCAAAGGAATAGGACACGAGTTATGGAAAATAGTCATGTTCTGTGAAAATTGCTTTTGAGATCTCGATAGTATTCAGGAGACATCTGTCACTCTGCCATTCCAAAGTTGTTCTACAGAACAGCAGCAGCAGCAGCCAGGACCATTGTGCACATGCAGAACCTGTGGTCACGTTTCAGACCTGCACAACCCCAGTCTGCTTTAGATCAAAAATTCTCTAATGAACCATTAGCCATTTAAAATTTGAGAAGCACTAGTTTAGCGACTGGATAAATACTTGTTGATTTGGAAAGATAAACAGAGGAATCTGGTGAGAATGGTAGATTTTTCAGTTCCAACAATTAAGGATCAAAGGTTTGAAGAAGGTGTGGGGGAAAGAGGGTGATGATTTGTTTATTTGTTTGTTTTAGCTAAGAGAAGCAAAAAGATCCAAGAAGAAAAGAAATAGTACAGGAATGAGATGCTCAATTTATGATCTATTTGTGGAACTGGGTCCCTGAGGTCTTCTCTAACTCAGAAGGAAATGGAACAGAAATCAAAGGTGGGTGTATCATTCTGATCTTGTACTACTTCCAGGATCTAGGCAGAGGGACACTGTTGCTATTCACTTTGTGGGAATCTGAGAAAGCTAAAGAATAAATGAGGGCTGGGATCATAGCACACTGGTAAAACACTTGCTCAGCATGTGTACGGCACTGGGTTCCATTCTCAGCACCATATATAAATAAATAAATTCATTGACAACTAAAAAAAATTTTAAAAGAAAAGAATAAAGCCAGGCGCAGTGGCACATACCTATAATCCCAGCACTTTGGAAGGCTGAGACAGGAGAATTGCGAGTTCAAAGCCAGCCTCAGCAATGGCGAGGCGCTAAGCAACTCAGTGAGACCCTGTCTCTACATAAAACACAAAATAGGGCTGGGGATGTGGCTCAGTGGTCGAGTGCCCCTGAGTTCAATCCCCGGTACCAAAAAAGAATAAATGATGGGATCCACTAGTGAGAAAGGAGGTAGAATGGTCTTAAGGGAGTGATGAGGGTGGAGAAGTTCCTATGTTAGACAGAAGGGGAGGAGGAGTGTTGGTTGCAGAATGGCAGACAGCCTGAGGAGGGGAGTGAGGCTAGGACATTGCCACAGTGCTTCCTGTCCCTCTGTGAACAAGGCCTGAAAGAGTGAGCAGCCTCCACCAAAGGTGACGAGGGAGAAGCTACCTCTCCAGGTTCTCAGGGGCAAAGCTCTGTTTTTTCTAAAAGAAACTGTGGTTGACGGTTTGGGGATTCCAAGGGTGCAGTGCCAGGGTAAGAATGTGCGGCAGGCAGGATAGGCGAGTAGAGGGGAAAGAAGCCCAGCGGAAGGAATTATGTAGATTCGAGTAAGAAAATAACTCAGAGAGGTAGAATAATCAAAGGCAGGGTGCACTGGGCTCCTGACGTCATAACAGCCATGAAAGCTGTTTGGCTGAATACCCAGATGTTGTGGAGATTCTGATTGTCGAGCACATTTGGTAGAAACTAACTCTGAAACTGAAGGAAGTGGAGCAGAATGCCAGAAAGAGAGGGGAACAAATTGCTTTCTGACTAGTACTTCAGGACCTCAGGTCAGGAAAGGGGGTCCCTGAAAAGTCACCTGTGGTTCTAAACCAGCAAGGCATCCGTATCCTAGTTGTAATGCAACTGGTTCAAGGGTGTGTGCAGCCATCTGAAAAGACAAGCGATGACCTCTGTATGGATGAAGTTCAGCCCTTCTGTTTTTGCAGTTCTGTTTGCCCCCTTTCCGTAATGATGTGAAATGATAAGGCTCACAAAATCCAAGTAAGAAGTGAAATAGAGCAAGGGCTAACGCCTTCTGCATATGAAAAGAGATGAAGGGAAGAAGGGGAGGAAACAAACCCAAATTAACAACGAAATGGCCCCAAACAAATAAAAAAATCAAAACCTCTCTTACGTCTTTACCTTCAGGGTTTTTAGAGACTTGAGGCAGAATATATAATAACCAACATGAAAGCAAATCCTCTGCTGCAGTTCATGTTTCTATCAAGTAGAAACTACCTGGGTTTTCAAGGTGAATTTCCTGCCAACAAGATTTGGGATTATAGGGAATTGCTGGCATCGCTCATCAGGATCTCCTTATAACTCTTCCCTTTCCTGCCAACTCCAGGTGAATTACATATCAGTACTCTTTCTCTGCAGTCTCCCTACTACTCAATATTGCCGAAATGAGAGTTTTGAAATAAATACCTGGATAGGCAAAGACATTTATGAAGCATAAACCTTTAGAGAAAAGCAAAGCTACCTAGGGCTTTGAAAGCAAGATGGCTACTTTATTATGCAGAATTTAACACAGACTCACAGCAGAGCACAGCGTCCTGAAACTGAAGGGTAGCAGGAATAGCCCAAAGCAAGATGAACTGAGATACATTATGCGGCTTGTTGTCTGAAACCCATCAGCCCCAGTCCCTCCAAATGCCTCTGCTTGGCAGGTCTCATTTCACATGCCCACCTCCCTACTTTTAAGCAAATATCTGCTTCCAGCAGTGTCTATAAAGCAGAGCATGTCATGCAAACATTAAATGTCAACAATGATTTCATACAGCTTAATTGTCAAGCACAATAACAATTTTGTCAAATTTTTCTCCCACTAGAGTTTCTAAGAATGCTTAAGGAAAGGTGCCATATTTGTAAACTTACCTGGTTATTACTTGACACCTCAAACACCCTGTGAGTGTGGACTTCTTGTCTCTGTTCTGCCCACTGGACACTGTAGCAGAAGCATCTTTCCAGAAGCTTTTGATTTTCTTCCCTGTAGCCTATGATTTTATATCCAAATGACATCATTGAAAAAGTGGAAAGGTTTGTTAGCATATTTTATGTAATTTATGTTATGTGTAGTTTATGTAACGTGCAATAAATATATGCATATGTCAGCTATGCATGTTTTAATGTTTTATAAGATTAATACATGCAAAAGTGAGGAATTTATATAAAACAAATGAGTATTCAGCGAGAATCATATTTTCTTCCTGCCAATGACTTCTAACCCTCTACTTACCCACCACAGATATAATCATCCCTACTAAGTTTTTGTGTAAGCATCTGTGGATCAGATGGACGTATGCTAAAACTGGTATAATGCCCCTTTTGAATACAACTTGAATTTTACATACATTATCTGGTAGTTGCATTTTTCACTCTATCTCAGAAGTTGGTTCTTATTGGGAAGCACACATCTTTATTCTTTTTGATAGCTGCATCTCTGAATTATTCCATTTAATGGAGTTGCCGTTTTTTATTTATGAATCCTCTGTTGCTGGATATTGGAACTGCTTTTTATTCTTTCATATTTATAAGCAAGTGGACACACACACTCATGCACATGTTTTCACACACATCTAATCTAAAACAAAGTAGAATTCTCCATCAAAATATATCCACTTAAAATTTGATAACTTTTGACAAATTATACTTGGGAAAGGTTTATACTCCCTCCATGTATTCAGTTCTCCTTTCTAATATTACACTTTCTGCTCCCTAGTAAACTAATTTATGTTAAAAGTAGAATTTTATAATTTCGATTTTTACACTTTCCTGTTTAAGTTCCATTTGTCTTTAAATTTCTAGAAATTTCTCTCTTCTAGCCCCTAGACCATATTTCTACCAGGTAGTTTTGTTTTCCTTATAGATATACATGAGTTATTTTTTTAACGTTAATAAAATTAGCTCCTTTCTGCCATAAATGTTGCAAAATATATTGCCCCTCATTTGACTTTGTTCACATATGTTTGTCGCTGGGAATCAACCCCAGGGAGACACAGAATAAAGAGTAATTTACAACTGTTAGTTCACGGGAAACCTGGGAGGGACCACTGTCTCTAACAGTACCACTCCCTACCCAGCTCCAAGCTGTTGCTCTGTTTTGAGAGACAACAAACCCTTCTCTCAAGGGAGAGCCACCATCCCAAACTCTTACTTGCCATTGGGTTAAAATAGAGTCACATACAGCTTATGGCTTCCTCCAAGCTAATTGCACAAAAGTAAAATAGATTTTTCCCAGGTTTTTCTCCAAGTAGAGTTTTAAGAATGCTTAAATAAAGGTTCTGGGTATAATTGTGATCAAGTCACTGATTTTAAAGATCTGCCCAGAATGAAAGTAGAGAGAATGGAAATAAAGGGCTGCATTTGAGAGAGACAATATTCATAAATAATTGACATTGTTCAGAGATTGATCCAGTAACCAGCCCCACTATGGTTCAGTGAGGAACCTGGTGTGCCTCCAGGGCCAGAGCTCAGAGGTAGCTCAGGGCAGAGCTGTTACTTGCAGAAAAACGAGAATCACAGTGAAAAGCCTAGAACCCAATTTTTCACATAAAATTCCTGTTAGGCTTAATCATATGCTGAGTTTTAGAAACAATTTATGCAAGTCCTATATTGAAAATTTGAGTACAAAAATAAACATTGTGGAGGCCACTTAGCCTGAACTACGAGGCATATTCTGCTGAACCTGCCATAATAGCCCTGTTTCAATAGTGTGGCGATCCCTTATCTAATTGGATCAGTTCATGCAGCCAAGTGATGGTGCCCTGGTGATTTGAAAGCCAGATACCACTCTGTTCCCTCCGCCAAGTGGTTTGCACCAGATGTGGAGACCTGGCTGCACAGAGCAAACCGACCTAACAGCTGTGGGATCTCTCCATCTTTCCAATTTCATGTAAACTCTCCCTGGCATGGACCCTTCCTTTGTCTATGGAATTGTTCTGTGGCTGAAGAAATGCCTCCGCCGCAGGGCTTGAGAAGTCCATGTTGTTGGGAACATTGCCAGAGAACGAATGAAAAGCTAACAGTAATTTGTAGACTTTAACTTTCAGGGCTTTGACACAGAGTGTTTCTGGAGGCACTCCATTAACTATGCAGCAAAGCACCTGGTCCTACATCATTCACCAGTGAGAACTGATAACTGATGAATGGGAATGCATGTCAATGATGGGAAGAAAGAGAGACTTCTCTACAGTATAATCTGGCCGAGTTACCATTAAGAAGTCTCAGGTACTTGCAGGTATCTGCTTCCATCCTATCTCGTTAGTAGGAATTATCTCACAATCGAGTATACCACACACATACATCTTTAACCCATCAGTCTCTAAAATGGCCATTACCCCTGAGAGCTGACAGGTATCATTCAGTGTCTCCATGCTTATTTATCGTGGTTAATAAATGTACTGCAATAACACGCCCCAAGTGAATGATAGCATCAAGATTTCTTGGAGAACCAACCTACTTGTCAGTCATCTTGTGCGCTGATTCAGTTTATAATGATCTGAATCATAACTTCAGGGCAAGCCCATTTACTAATAATATCATTTTTGACAAGTTTAATTTTTTTCCTTTCCACATTGATGTAGGTGGATCCCTCAGTTCAGGAAGAACAACTTGTTCCTCTAATCACTTGCCTTCTTAGCCAGAATTCCCCTATTTAATTTTATCCAAAAGCATCTCACAAAATAACTTACTTACCTATCTCATTTGACCTGGAGACTGGAACTCCATATTATTGAATGCAACATGAGTTCAGATTCATACTTGTATAAAATAGGGGCAATATTCTCTGTGGAGCTCATCTAGCCCCAAAACTTCCAGTTCCTCAATACCTGCAATGGAATTCCCATTTTATTCTACGTGTCATACTTCATTAATCCCCAGATCTCAAAGTATATCTGACAGGAGTGATGTTGCACATTATAAAATAAGATTTCTCAAACTCTGCCCATCTGTTAGTGATACAGGCAATCTAGATGTCCTATATATAGAACATACATACATTTCCTGAATTGCATATTCTTTCAAATATTTGCTCTTGGCTTTGCAAGGTGTCCTCCTGTCCTAACAGACAAGTCATTCATTAAGCTGTCAGCACCTTGCTACCCTGCTTCCAAAGAAGGCCCATTTCTGTGTTTTCTATTTCTTGTTGGATGACCTAGTCACTCACATGAGCTGAGTAGCTACTCTCATAACGGGTACAACTGAATTGTTCATGTCAACATGTGTAAACCAAAGCTCTGCCTCTTTATTTCTGGTGGTCCAACACTTGACTGGTGGAGGGCATGAATGGGTTGGAAAACCAGCTTGCAGAGAGGAGAGTTAAATTGGTGTCAATGCGATGCAGGTCTTGGCTGAGACATCTAAGGCAGGGGCATTAAAAGCAAAGTAGAACAAATGCACAACTCCCCACCCCCCAAACGTGTGATTAGTTGTAAATACTATTTGAGAATCTAAAAAATAATCAACAAAGGCAAGGAGCTACTCAGATCTTTACACTGGAACTATTTGGAACAAAATATGTAGGAGGTTATGAAAATATATTAAGTTTAAAGAATTGAATATGGCACATTTTTGTAAGATGAAAAATAATGCAAATTATTTTCTGGAAAATTAGAGATTAAATCCTATTTATTTTTATGTTTGATTTTGTTGTTTATATTTTAAGAAATCTTGTGTTTATGAGAAATTTAGTATTCACTGGAAATCTCCGAACATCGTTTATTTTTGTAGATTTTAAAATATACTCACTGAAGTATGTTTATGTTTCTTTGCCTTTTGCAAAGTCATGATCATTTTTTTTCTAGAAAATGGAATTTAAAATTATGCCTCTAATTATGCTCTAATTAGCAAGTTTGATTCAAGCGTGGCAGAGAGCAGATTAAAATCATTAACTTCAATCAGATAATCTGTCCTTTCCAGTTCACAATGCACTTCATGTCATCAGATTTAGTAGAGATTAAAAAGTTGGTGATAAAATGTGGTAACAGACAAACACTCTCACATCATCTTTCTAAGTTACAGAGGCTTGGGATTGCTATGTGGGATAAAGCTGGTGATCCATTATGCTACACAGGATTTATTATTATATTGGCACTGAACTAGAAAAGTCCACCTCACTAATCAGTGACGTCATTGCATTTCTGTGACATGCACTCCATCCTTCTCACTCAGATGTTGCTGCTCCTGAAATTATGTGTCCTCTTTCTCTGTGCCCAATTCAGGAAGCATGGAGGGAGAAGTATGGTTTCACATCAAGGCTATTGCATGGAGCCATCTCCATCCCACAAATGCAAATTAAGCTAAGTACTCCAATGACATCATTACACAAATTATTTTACTAGAGTGCTTTTTCTGTAGTGCGGTACATGCAGACTCGAATGTTCACATCAGAATTGCATTTTTCTTCATTTTTCTAAGAAAGCCTTTTTCATTTATTAAACTAAAATGGGACTAAATCATTGTCTCATTAACCTATCATATATTGCCTCTATGTTATAATTTATAGACCTCAGTTTCACACAGCCATTGACTATCAAAATAGCATTCGCATTCTTTATTTTTTCCTTTAGTAATACTGACATAACTGATAGATCCTAAATTCCTATAGTGGGAATTCTTGTTGCAAATGTGTGCATATGTTAAGAATTGTAGTTTCTATTTGGTGGATTAACTTGCATTTCTTATTTTCTGTTGAAATGCACATGCCTCTGATCAAATATGTTAATGTTCTTTTCTCTTGATTTATATGCTGGCCAGAAATTCCATACGAAGGCAGCATTTGGTTGGGCCAAGACCTTTGGATTCACTTTCTCCATAGGGATGGTTGTCAACTCTTCCATCATATAGTTGATGGTTTCTGGAGCTTGGATGGAGAAAGAGCAAGACGAGAGGAACACTATATCATTTAAGAAATATTAGTTCCAATATCATTTCAAAGAAAAGCATTGGTGAAAATCTATTTGCTTGAGGTACAATGAAAAAAAATAATGGAAAAGAGAAGAGGAAGAGCAGAGAAAGATAGCTACAGATTTTTTTCAGTTTATTTGGTTTCAAGTTACCCTTACAAATGCTAACAGAATATGGAGAGATTGCTCTTGGCAGAGAAGAAAGACCCAAGAACACACTATGACCAACATTATCTGTTAATAACATTTAATTCACCCTTTTCCTCTGTCTTATCAAATTCTTGGCATTTTTTGTGTGTGTGTGTGTGTGTTAGATTTGTTATATAATTTTAAATCTGCAGAATTATAAGTACCCATTAATATATTTTTCTAAAATAAATCATCTGTTTCCAAATATATAATACCTTCTACAGTTAAACTCTCTCAATTTCAATAAATCATCTTAAAATATCTACTCTTAGACTTATAATTTCATGATACATATGTAATTTAAAGATTATCTTTCTTCCATATTTTCCAATATAGAAATTCAAGACCAAAGAGTTTCAATGGTGAAAGCTAAGTCAGCACCTTTCTCATAGAAGAGATGTCTGTGTTATCCATTCCCAGATCTCCAGTGCCTCACAAATACATAAAACATGGCGGATGCTTAGTAACTCATTGATTACATGGATAAAGAAAGGAAGAGCTAGAGTTTGAGGCCATTCTACAACCAGGTAATTCTTCATAAAAATTATACGTTTGTTTTAAGATGGACTCCACATTAAAAATTAGTTCTTCCAGTAGTTATAGTTTCTATCACCAGATTCCAAGCAGTAACTCATGCAAATAATAGGACAGTTTACAAGTCTGTTCGTCAGCTGGTCTCTTTGGTCTCTTTGAGTGAACCCTGTAATTATGGTGAATACATAGTGTCCATTTCCCACCACACTTCAACTCCAAATACCGCTATCTATTGTTTCCAGAAATACACATATGGTTGCCAAACTATCTAAATGTGGAGGGGGGTGGTCCAGAATATAAAACTATTCTGTTAAAATTTTAAACTAAAATATGGTCTAAAAAGTACTTCAAGGCTATGTTCTATCTCAGGGAAATTAGGATAATCCTCAGATAATGTCATGAGTAACACTAAGGAATAAAAATTAAAGTAAGAATGTAGTCAGCTAATGAAAGTGGAATTTTCCATGGGAGACAAAATTTAAGTATAATTAATATGAATGGGAAAAATAAAAAGCCATTCTATTCAAATAGAATAGAAAGTGTGAATCATACAAAGATGGATTAGTGTCTGTTCTGCAGAAGTAAGAAAATAGATCAGCAAATTAACCTTGTTTAATAGGGAGCTTATCAAAGATGCTCTCAAAATACAGTGTAATGAGTATAGCACTAACAGAAAATATTAATGGTATAGGTAAACAAATTAATGAGTTTTCAAAACTCCAACACCATTTTAATCATTTTCAGGATTGAATCTGTAATCATACAGAATGATACCCATTCAGAAATAAATTTGTTAATTCTTCCCAATTAGGTTTAACCTGCATATGTCAGGTATTCTTTATAACAATCCACAAAGACATAAAAAAGGTGAACTTCACTTTGCAATTAGTGTACTTTCAATGGTAGTGTTCATGGTGACATTGTTTTTAATAAACTTGATAGTGATGTATTTTTCAAATATGCCTACATCTCTGAATTTGGTTGGACTCAAGAATCCATCAGAAATGGAGCAAGTTTCTAGGAGTTGTAATTAACTCCTGAATGGATCCTTTTCCTCAGCTATATCTGTGTGCAACTGAGAATACTGATGGACAGAACTACAAAAGAGCTTACTCAATACCAAGAATTCCCTCCATCAATATCCTTCAGATGCCAATACCATAATTAACATTGAGTCTGCTTTCTTTCAGTTAAGTAACTTATGAACAATTTTTATCAATGAGTATTATCCTATGCAGTTACCTCTTCTTGGGTAGTTAAAGTATAGCATCAGCATGAATAGCGTATTTTCATAGAAATCTGTTAAGCAGCATTTTGAAAAGCAATAATTTCATAAGATAAAAATTTTTTTCAAAGCCAGTCCAAACAGAAACAATAATCTGAATAGTGGCAGATTTTAAAAACTAAAAACTACACAAACTCTAAGTATTCATTTTAGAATTTTACCTTTTAGCCAGGAGGATATGTATTTTTTATCTCATATTTAAATCAACCCTCACCCCCCCCGAATAAAGAGAAGAAACAAGAAATCCAGAAATATGCAAATATTTAATGCTACTTGTGCAAAAAGAATCTTATACCTAAAATATTTAAATTTCTTAAACAAAAATAATACTCAACTCTCACCATTGATATCTTAGAATTTATTTTCATTGTGGGGGGTCACAAGTCACTTACCCCCAAAAGAAAACTTTATGAGAAGGTAACCGGTTTTCTCAAAACCTTAGAATTCTTGGTTTAAAATTCTGTGTGCTACTTATTCAATAACATACTGTATTTGTTTAAGGAAGAGTTATTCCTGGATACTGTTCACATCCCAATTTTTAGGTTGAATAAAAACAAGAACCAAATAAACTTGACAATTAGATGAACAAAGTTTCTGGTTTAAATATGGCCTCTGTCTAGAAGCCTGGGATAAAGCCCCTCCCCATCTGCCACTAAAAGAGCTGTGTAAAGACAGAAAAGATGTAAATTTATGACCTTATAAACTAAGATTGACAGACAACCTAAGGCCTGAATCTGGAAGGAATTTTCAATAATTGGAAGTCAGACAGAGCCGAGTGTATTAACCAATTGGTGCCCTGTGTGCTTGTCATCTCATGAAATAGAGCAGTCCTGACAGAAAGAGAGATGGTAGAAAGCCACCAAACCTGATCCACACCCCCCAGGCCCAGGCAGGGGAGGTAGAGTCTGATTCTGTCCAGGAATCCTTGCTCCCTCCTCATCCCAAATATTCTAGAAACTAAAACAACCAGAGCTACTTGCAAAATAAATAAGAGGCACGTGAGCTAGTAGTAAATTTTTGCATCCTTGCCAGTTGTAGAACCAGCAAAGTCTAGGAGAACGTACTGCCTAGGTGGACTGTGATTGTTAATACATGGATGCTAGGATCTCCTACACCACCTAGTCTAGCTTCCAAGGGCTATAATTCAATGTAATCAAAACACTGAGTTGGAATACATTCTTATTCCTTTGAGCATTGACAGCAATAACAATAATAGTGTTAATAACAACTTTTAAAAATTTACTACATGACAGGTACTGTTCTTGGTGCTTAGAAATATTTACTCACTAACTTCATGGGATGGTTATGATTATTTGCATTTCACTGAAGAAGAGACTGAAGTTTTAAGTTGAAATAATTTGTTCAAAGTGATACAAGTGATAAGTAGGGAAAATCTGATTTGAATAAAGGCAGCCCACCTCTAAAGTCTCTGCTCTTAATCATTATTACAAATACACAAAAATAAAAATATTAAAAAGCCACAAATCCTAGATACAACTATTTTAGGATGAAATAAAAGAAATACTGCCTTGAAAATATTAGGAGTGTATCTGAAACTGATTTATTATGAAAGAGAATAATAACTGGAACATTTTCAGATTCCTGAATAGAATCTAAGAAAACATATCCCTTTGAGGAACAGAACATACAGCCTAAGTGGAATAGAATGGCAAAAATGAGAGTAATTTGCAGTTCAATAATAAATGCATGAGATAAATAAAGATGCAAAAATTAAAGATGATTGCATGAGTGACACCAACTAACGGGTCTCCCTCTTTATATACTTGTGCAATGTGACTCTGCCTCTCCCCTGAAGAGGTGGTCAGTTTTCCCAGCCTGGAATTGAGGCTAACATGAAGATGAGTTTTACTTACAGAATACCCTGAAGCAACATTAGGCTAGTTCTGAAACTCAGCCTCAAGAGGTTGTGAGTAATTTCATTCTTTCTCTTTCTGGGATCCTTCTGTCTTCCATGAGTGTAAGCTTAGGTGGTCTGCAGGTGGCAGAAAGGTCACATACTGAACTCACCCCAAACCAGTGAGCCTCCAGTCAACCTGCCAGCTGACAGCAGCCGTATGATGAGGCCAGGGCCTTATGAACCAAGCTTGGTGCAGAATATCAAAACTTCCCAGCTGAATCCTGGACATGTGAGAATTAAATGATTGCTGTTTTAGGGTATGTATTTTAGTGTCATCAATCACTTAACCATAACTTTACACCATGGCAACTAAACATGTACCTGGAGAAACAAAAAAGTAGAATATACCAAAATAATCTGTTATTTCCTCTACAATTATTTCCTTTCTACTTTTTACTTCCTTTGAAAAACATTTCCCCTAAATTGTTTCTCTGACTATCTGCCTGCACAGACTTCCATGAAGGAGCATCACCTGCTCTCCATCCCCCATTTCCACAGCTAAGTGGACCAGGAAGAGAAATCTAGCTTACGGTAGATCCAATGGATTTTTCTTCATGAGGATTTTAAGTTAGCTTTCCGAGGTGGTAGTTAATATCTGAAGGAGGTAAAGGCTAGTCTGAGAAGAGAAATTAAACCAATGTTCAAAATGCATCAGAGAAGACTGTGTAAGGCCGCAGACAGAAAAATAGAAGAAGCTAACAATTTATCTTGCACATCTTTTTTGAGGGCACTGAGATACCTGTGGCCTTGCTGCATTATTTTTTTCTGTTGTGAAATATGTTCCTGTTTTGCATGCTTCTTATATTGTTTGAGTTATCTCTTCATTTCTGAATATTTCTGTGGTCAGTAGGAGTAATGGCCACACCCTCACTCAGCTGAAAACAAATTTAAACAGCACTGTTGAAATGCCATAAAGTAAAAAGAATTGTTAGCGTTCCTATTTTCTATTAACAGATCTGCATTGGAGAATCATGTAAGTCTGCAAAACTTTGTCCTCAAATTGGAATCCAAGGTGGATTTCTCAAAAAGGTTCACAATGTAGAACATTCTTCTGTGGTATCCCTGAGTATGAGTGAACTACAGTTCCAGAGACTGAGATGTGGATACCAAAGCTGTCTGGAAGATTTCTTCTCTTCTTTACAAAAAATGGAGGAGTGGAGAAAAAGAAAAGTGGCCCATGACAGTTTCCATTTCTTCTTCTTTCCTCCTTTGTTATTTATGTTTACTGACTTGTCATTGCTCCCCTGCATTGATTGCCTGGCCCCTGCCCCCTGGCCCCTGCCCCCTGCCCCCTGCCCGCTGCCCCCTAGCTCATTCCTATTCCTAGGGGTGGAAGCTGCCAGTGCTGGTCCTGGAATTAGCAACCCATATCCCAATGGCATTTTTTCTCCTTGTTGTTTTCCTAGAGGATGATCCAAGCACCTAATAATACAAATTTAAAGCAATAAGAACAAACTAAGGGCCAGAGGAGTATACCATCACTTATATATCCTCCTGTCCATCAATCCTAAGTCTAAATACTCTGTGTTAAAGTTAATTGAACAGGGTGAAAAATGGATGAAGAGAAAGAACAATATACAGATATTCAACTCTGAGTTTCCTGGGCTAAGAGAGAGAAATAAATATTAATTGAAAACTACGTGTGACACTGCAGGGAAGGATTTATATTTTTGATATAGAGAGACACTAATAGTAAGCAATTAATTAACATGAAAAGTGAGGCCAAAATGGACATTAAACTAAAATAATGCATTCCCCTTATGTGATACTTGCAAGTACTTAGTAAAAAAGATTTTTTTTTTGCCAACTATATTTCTTACCTTCTTCCTTTGCAATCTAGGACATTTCAGTGGACTCTAAAAGAAGTGGAGAAACACAGGCTTCGAGTATAGAGAAGCCCAGATTTATTTCCTAGATCCTGAATCTTTCTCAATCTTGTGTTCTTGAATTTAGTTGTAATATATTGTGTAGTTTTCTGCTCATGAGGCAAAGTACCTGAGGTAATCAATTTATGAGGAGGAAAATGTTCATTTTGGTTCAGTTTTGAAAATTCCAATCCATGGTTGGCCCATTGCTTTAGAGCTTTTGGCAAGGTAGCACATCATGAAGGGAATGTGTGGCTGAGGAAGAAATTCATCTTGTGGTAACTGGGAAGCAAAAAGAGATAAAAAGATGAGAGGCTGGGGTCTTAACATCTCTTTCAAAAGCATGTCCCTGATGACCTAACTTCCTCTCACTAAGCCCCACCTTTTAAAGGTCACTTTCCAGTAGTATCATAGATAGGGACTAAATCGTTAACACTTGGGTCTTTGGGAGACATTTAAGATCAAAACTACAGCATATATAGTCTATGGAGTTGTTGAATAAAGATATGTTCAACCACTCTGGAAAGCAGTAAGGAAATTCCTCAAAAATCTAGGAATGGAACCACCACGAGATTCAGCTATTCTACTCCTTGGTTTCTATACAAAGGATTTCAAAATCATCACACTACAGTGCTGCAGCCAGTTAAATGTTTATAGTAGCTCAATACACAATAGCTAAGCTACAGAACTGAACTAGATACTCTTCAGCAGATATCTGGATACAATGAATCAAAATTCATTTCGCTGTCATGTATACTTAAGTAGAATAAATAAATAGAGAAAATTATAAATAAAATTTTAAAAAAAGAAAAAATGGCTAAAGAAAATATAACATATATACACACTGGAATATTACTCTATAATAAAGAAGAATGACTTTATGACATCTGCAAGTAAATGGATGGACCTGGAGACTATCTTAAGTGAAGTCAGTCCATCCCAAAAAACGAAAGGTCAAATGTTCTTGCTGATATGTGGAAGCTAACTCACAAGGGGAGAGAGGGGAAGAACAGATATCCAGTAGACAAAGGGGAATGAAAGGAAAGGAGGAGGGATTAGAGAAGGAAAACAGTGGAAAGAATCCAAAATAATTTTTCTATGTACTTATGTGAATACACCATAGTGAATTCCACCATCATGTACATCTGTAAGAATGGGGTCTTAACTAGAATAAGATATATCCCACTCTTGTACAATTCATTTAAAATGAATTCTCCTGTCATGTATAACTAAAAATAAACAATAGAAAAAAGATAATTCATGAAAAAGAATAGAAACATAAGCAGCAATGAAGAGGGACTTCTCAGTGTCCTCTTTCTTCCCCTTCTTTTTCTTATCCAATTGTCATGGTAGTAGAAGTGTTGGATGAGTTCTCAAGAGAATCTCTTACAGCAACAGAATGTCGATGCCTGCAGATTTGGAGAAAAAGTGTCAAAATAAAATTGTGGAAGTGATCAAAGAAGAAAAACTTAATTTGGACTAGATATCATTTTATTCTCTTCACCGATCCAGGAACTCACAATTAATTAAAAGTAATAAATCATTAAAAACTCAAAATAAAGCATAGTTCTAAATGTAACAGGAGAAATCCTTGATGACCTGGAACATGGCAGCAATTTTTAGACACAATACCAAAGACAATATGTGAAAGAAATAGTTGGTAATTTTGATGGATTAATAATTTGAATGGACTACTAGGTGGAACTGTAGGCAGGTGGGGCAAGGCTACAGGAAATGAATTACTGGGAATGTGCCCTTGGGGATTATATCTTATCCCTGGCTCCTCAAATCCATGTGTGCTTTCTCTCTCTGCTTACTGGCTGCCCTGAGATGAGCAGCTTTCCCTGCAAACATACTCCACACACATCATGCCTTTCCACCAGGTGACTTTCCCTTACCTTAGACCCAGAGTCAGCCAACCATGGTCTGAGACCTCAGAAACCATGGGAATGCCTCTTCTGAGTTGTTTATCAGATATTTTGGTCACAGTGATGCAAGACCAACTAATGTAGTGAGTTCAGTGAAACGTAGTAGAGAATGGAGGAAAAACAAGAAGCCCCAGCTCTCAGCTAAAGTAGCAAGACCTTTGAGTAATGATGACTTGGAAGTTAGTATCAGTCTAGCCATTAAATGACTGAAGTAACATGAGTGATCCCTGGAATAACTCTTAGTATTTCACACATTGCCAAACTATAGAATTATGAGAAACAATATGTCATTATTATTTTAAGTTACTCAGTTTGGGGGCCACCTGTTAAACAGCAACATACAACTGAAACTAAAATTAATTATTGGAGGTGTGTTTCTACCATTAAAAAATCCTAAAATACTTGGTATTATCTTTTGGCTCAGATAGCAGGGGGCAAGTAGAGGACTGTTAGCAGAAGCAAAAGCAGTGAAGAAATTGTTATCCCAGACTACAGAAAATGCAAACTGTGTCCTGAACCAGAAGAGTAATTAGTGAAACTGATATATGTTAATGTGGAAGACCGAAAATATACCTAATGAACTTGAGAAAAATCCCAGGCTAAATTATCAATTGCTTTAACATGAAAGAGATACTCTAAAATAGAACACTTTGGTTTCTATGCATAATTTAGAAGAAATTGATCAGCATAATCTCTCCACTCACGAAAATAATAAAATTACATGTTCTTGGATGAATTTGCTGTAGTTTGTACATAATGCGGCAGTAGATAAACTTATACATAAGAAACCCACAAAGTTTAAGGGTACTGTATTCTTTACACTAAATGATAGTTCAAAGTTAAAAGAGGCTCTGGGTCTCCAATTTTCTATGGGAAGGAAGCAGGCTGATAGGATGGAGCCCAAAATCCAAGAGAATAATAGATTAGGGAATCATTTGCATGGAGAAGAACTCAACCTTCATCAAGGAATATTCCCTATCTTCAGAGTAGAATTGTTGTTGACCAGTGACTGATGTACACCTCTATTCCTCCTGTTTCTGGTTTGGTTTGTCTCTTGGAATTGTCACTTTCTCACTGTCATAAATTGAGTGTGTGGGGAGTGAAATGCACATCTGGACCTGATTTAGATGAGGAGATCTAGACTGAGAGTCTGAATCAGGTGTTGGTTAGATGATACTTCAAGAGGTCTTGGGAAGTGCTGAGTATGTTTTACATGTGGGAAAGTGACTCATTGAGGTCAGAGATGGGACTGCTGTAAATTATTATAATAATGGGCCTCAGAAAAGTATACCTTACTGTGTCCATATCCCTTTCTTATAAGTCATCACTTTTCCCATAATGAGGTGGAGTCTATTTTTCCAACTCCCTGTACTAGTCTTAGGACTTATTTTAGCAAATAAATGTGACATGAGTAAAGTTATGTGAGTTTTGGAGTACCAAATTTAGCTTTTGGAATCCTGTTATCACCAAGCTGTAAAGAAACCCAGTTCAATCTAGTAGGAGATGAGAGGTCATATGAAGGAGATTCCCAAACTCACAGTGGCAGCCAATACTTATGGTCAGACATTTGATTCAAACCATCTTCAACCTTTGAGTCCCAGTCTAGCTGTCAGGTGACCTTAGCTTCATGAGTAACTTCAAAGAAGACCAACAAAAACTGTCCAGATCCTCAATCAATGGTATCAGATTTTCATTGGTATAAACCACTAAAACCTGGGGTAGTTTCCATTGCAGCACAGATGAAATGGAAATGTTGTCATGTTGGCTGTTGGAAAAAATAGGCAAAGTTAGCAAATAGGTGTATAGAAAAAGCTGAAAGTGAACATATTTTAGTTTCAAGCGACACTATGATGGCATTGTACCCCAACACTATTATTAATAAAACTAGAACACCATTTTTTTTCAAAATCATATTCTTTCCAATTTTAGGAGTCATATATTTACCCCAGGCCCCTCCTCCTCCATAGATCTCTGGTTTCCCTCTTTTTTGTTGTTTTTCAGAACACAAATATCCATGCTTAAGATTTCAATTGTGGAGGAAAGGAAGCAAGGCAAGGTGTCAAGTCAAATGCATGTAGAATTCATTCAATTATTGATGGTGAAAAAATGTAAATGCATTTATCAAGGAATGCTATTGATATGATTCAAACACCTGCAGAAATATGCATCAAGGACCTCACAGACATATTAATTAATCAGATATAAATATTATCTGTGTATTTCTTTTTACTTCCATTACCCAAGGCTGATAAGGAGTACAATGTATGCTATCGTTACTTGTGTAGCCCAAGAGATAATTTATTAAAATGTGATATTTGGTTATTTCCAATCTGTATTCTTCATAATGAGTCATACAAAAGAATGCACCACCAAGGTGATTTTCTGATTTCCTTTAACAATAGTCTTCTGGAGCCCATTCATGCTTTATTCAGGGAAAGCATGGAAAAGTTTTTTTTCTGTAGAAAAATGTATATATATTTCACGTCTGAGTCACTGCAAGAGTCAACTAGACTCCCTGTGGGGCCCCTGTACATACTTTTTACTCACCTGTGCAGGACATTATTGCAAAGGATTCTTACTGCCTTTGGTATGGGCTAAAGTTCACACCATGGTGTGCTTTTGACCAATTAAATTAATTTCTGTAAATTTACTGAACCATGAACTTTTAAGAGGAAAGATACCTGACTGAGCATCTACTCTAATCATTCACTCTCTTCTCCATAACTCTGATTAGATGGCTGTCCAACTCATTCTTGAAATTATATTCATGTTCACCACATTGGAACAGCAAGAGTTGTTGTTAAGAGATCTTTCTTAGGTTGATTCAAAATAAATTTCATGTCTGGAGATGCAGCTCAGTAATAAAGCAAGCACATACCTAGCATGTGGGAAATCCTTGGTCTCCAGTACCTCAAAAGAAGTTTCATGGAAAAATACATTGTCCCCTTTATTTCCTTGAAATTGTGTAGAAAAAAATATTTTTATATTCAATTTATTCCTTTATTCAATAAATATACATATATATGAGTGTCTATTATGTATTAGACACTGTTCTAGATGCTATGTAGACAGAAGAATGGGGAAAATATACAAAATCCCCTGTCTTTATGGAGCACACATCCTCATATATTTTACTCTTAGTGAAATTTGAAAGTACTCATGTCCAGTTGATATCTTCTTTAGGCAGAGAAGCTATAGTTCCTTAAACAATTTTTATACATTTTATACATCTCCTATCTTTTACTGTTAGGTTTAGTATCCTTTGATGTCTACAAAGCCCTGGAGCAGGTGTAATGTACAATCAGAGGTAAACCAAGGACAGTCTTTGTGGTCAAGATATTTACTGTGTCTAATCAGAAAAAAATCTAACTGGAAGGCAACATAAAATGATTTCCATGAAAGACAGACAAACAAGTACATGATAACAAAAAAAAAAAGAAAGAGGGGTTGTGGAAAATGTCGTGAAGGACCAGGCGATTGAGTTGGACTCAAAGAGCAGTTGGGATTGTAACAGACAAAATGAAAGTGATGTGCGTTCCAGCTGTGGGGGCATCCTGAGCAGAGGTGCAGAAGCAGAAAAGCAGAAAATCATTTCTAGGAAGAGAGAGGGACAGTCCAGCTTGACAGGTATACCACCTGCAGGAGAAGATGCAGGCTTGATGGAGCAGGAAGTCCGGATGGAGGCAGCAAATAGATTGGACTTCCAGGTGTGAGAAGAATACAGAAGATGTCCCAGAAGTTCAACAAACTATTTCATCAATAGGGCTCCAAGGACTTAAGTCCAAAAACATAGCTAAGGCTCTGGCATGTATAACTGTCAAATTTTCTTGACTTTTTGGATTCAAGATACTTTCTCATCTGTTAATTGTACTCACTTTGGCACTATTGTAGAAAAACAAAATTTTCTGAAATAATGGTTGTTTCTTTTTTAAAAAAAATTAACATGAATAATGCTACACACTCAATTATTCTCAAATATTTTTATTCCTGTGCATATTTATTCTCTAGCACAAATTAAGGAGATATTTACAGGAAGTTAAAACATAAAGACAAAAAGTACTGAAGAAGTATTTCCCAGTCGTAGTGCCAACCCACCAACTTGTCTGATTAGAGTTTTAAATGAGCTACCCGAATACCTGCTACTTTAGTCAAATCCATGTTATTTTATTCAAAATTTACGAAAAGTAATTCTGTGTGTCCTAATTAAGCTATTTGCCTCTCTCTTCATCTTCAGATTTTATCTTATTCCTAGATGTGTCTGCTAATTTGTTATATTTAGAAGTTAATTACATCAGAAAACTTGACCTCATTACCTACATTAGAAAATTACACATACATAAAGGGTTTGACTTACCAATAAGAGGGGCAGACAGTTTCATTAAAGTTGTGATATTGTGATATCATATTAGGTTCACCTTAGAAATTACAGTAAGAGCGGGGATTTACCCCCTGTGTAATCAGTGATCTATTATCCAATAAGTGACTTGCTCTGACTTGTATCTTCAGACGCCACCACGAACAGGCCTTCTATTGTCCCAGATGACATTGTGTGCTAGGATGTAATATTCCTTTAAAACCTCCAAAATAAAAGAGGCGAACACCAGCTTGAGGCCAGACAAGAAGCCTGTGAAACATCAGACAGTTTTCATCACAGCTGGCCAGGCCTGGGCAGTTTCAGACAAAGGACTTCCGCCTTTATCTGGCCCTTATTTTGATGTCTCATTCAGCTGAAGATAAAAGGAAAGATGTGCTTTGAAATTTAAACATTAGGGCAGCAAAGAAATCAACATGCAAATGTCACCCGTACATGAATTCAAGATGAAGTCTACATTTGTCATTGTGAACTTAAAACTTAGTATTTTTTCCTCAGAAAGTAGTAAGATTTTTTTAAAAAGTAGATTATGGATGTTGGATTTAATCCAAGTGGAATTCTTTACTTCATACATCTTATTTACAATGAGGATAGGCAGAAAACAAGTATAGATATGTGTATTTACTTTATATATATATAAACAAATTCATACACATATATACATATATTTGCTAAATATATATTTAAGATTAAATGGAAAGACTACAAATAGGTGAAATAAACATGAAAAATGATAAATCTAACATTACGATACACTTTGGTTTTAGGCAGTTAACAAAAGGCTTGGGAAACTCTACATAAGGTGTTTTCAAATATTCTATCAATTTCTACCATGAAAATGAAGCAATTTCTTTGCAGAAACAAAGTGTAGTTTTAAAGACATCTGCACATCCACAGAAGGTGATAGTGACATAAGAGATATGAACAGAGATGTGATGTTAATCCACACGTATTTACAGAGAAAAATTAGAAACCCTAAAATAAATACTGGTTCATTTTTGAATTTGGAATAATTGTATATATAATTTTAATATAGTTCCTCATTCTCATGATTCCTAAGTCATTGTCTAAAGTTGTGATTCTAAGTATATTGTGCAGATTTTTGCAGTTGATTCTTTGTTTTTGCCATTTAAAACTTTGAGGAAATTAGCTTATCACTTCTCCCCAGAGTTCAACATACACATTCATAAAAGCATCAGGAAGCATTTGAACTTTTCTTTGGAATGGAAGATTGGACATAGAAAAACAATGGTAGTTGTGTAAGAATAACTGGAGGTCTTTCCTATAAAGGATGAACTTCCCTTAGTCTATGTAGATATCTAAATACTATTTAAAAAATCTGCTAACTACAGAAAATAAAAATAATTACTGTAATTTAATTGAGTCAAAAATGAAAAGATCCATTTTGTAAGTAGAGAGACTAGAAAGTTACCCTTGCATACTTATTTCTTCTGAGTGAATTTTGGAATATAAACTGAGGGTAAGGTTTGTGAATACAAAGATATATTGGTAAAATCTTGGCCTTAAATATTAACATTTTCTTGGGAGGAAAATTTAATTAAAAGTATAATTCATGAAATCCACATGCAAAAAAAATTTAATCTAGTCAGATTTCACTATTTACACAAATTAACTCAAAATAGACCATAGACCTAAGTGTAAGACAGCACTAGAATTCTCCTAGAGATATCACAAGAAAAAATCCTAGATGACTTTGAATATGATGATGGTATTTTAGACTCAACACCAAAGATACAATCCATGAAAAAAAAAATTGATAAGCTAGACTTCATGAAAACAACATCTGTCCTCTGCAAAGGACAATGTCAAGACAATGAGAAAACAAGCCCTAGAATGTGAGAAAATATTTGTAAAAGACTCATCTGGTAAAGGAATGATATACAAGCACACAAAGAACCCTTAAAAATGTACAAGAAAACAACTCAGTTGAGAAAGGAGCAAAGACCTGAACAGACACTTCACCAAAGAAAATAAAGACACAGCAAAAAGCAGATGAAAAATGCTGCCCATCATACGTCACCAGGGAAATGCAAATTAAAGCAACACTAGCGGAGTGCAGTGGCGCACACCTCTAAACCCAGCACTTTGGGAGGCTAAGACAGGAGGATCATGAGTTCAAAGCCAGCCTCAGCAACAGCGAGGCACTAAGCAACTCAGTGAGACCCAACACTGCCGTACTCTGGCAAGAAGGTGGGACCATGGAAAGCTCCGTCATCAGAGAGGAAAATGAGAGATGGTGAGAACATGTCGGAAGACAATTTGGGAATTTCTCTCTCTCTCTCTCTCTCTCTCTCTCTCTCTCTCTCTCTCTCTCTCTCTCTCTCTCTCTTTCTCTCTCTCTCTCTCACACACACACACACACACACACACACACACACAAAACCATACTTTTACATATGATCCAGGAATTGAGCATCTTGGTATTAACCCAAAGGCGTTCATGACTTGTGTCCATGTAAAAGCCTCCACACAGATATTTATAGCAGCTCCATTCATAATTGCCAAAATCAGCTATGCAAAGGTATGAAGGAAACTTAAGTGAATATTACCATGTTAAATAAGACAATTTGAAAAAGAGTACATGCTGGATAATTCAGATTCTGTGACATACTAGAAAAAGCAAAACTATGGAGATGTTAAAAAGATAATTGGCTTCAGGAGTGGGGGAAGGGGTGAACAGACACAGAGAGGACTTTAGTCACTGCACATCATCCTGTGATGGTACGTACATGCTCTCATATGCTTGCCAAACCTATAGGATGTGCCACATCCAGAGTGACCCCTAGTGTAAACTACATGGGTCACAATGATGAACCAATGTAGGTTTGGCAGTTGTAACAGAAGTACCACTTTGGTGGGGGATGCTTACCACGGGGAAGGGTCGGTACATGTGAAGGCAGGAGTTACAAGGGAAATATCTGCACCTTCCTCTCAATTTTATTGTGAACCTAAAATGTCTATTTAAACATTAATGTTTTTAACAAAAGTACAGTGCATTACATTATGATGGGTGCTATAGAGGAGATCATAGTTAAAGTACTTAAGTCATCTTGAGACATATTGGGAAGGTAGGTTTTATTGAGGGCACATGGATAGATATCCTAGGTTGAAAGATCATTTGAGAAGAAACTTAATTCATAAATTAAATTAAATGATATTAAAACCAACCCATTTGTGAACCAAATGATTTTAAATGTCAATTCAAATCAATTGTTTAAAAGTTTCAACCAGATTTTGACCATATCCTACATTAAAAATTAACTCAATTGAATCAAAGAACTAAATGGAAGACCTAAGACTATTAAACTCTTAGAAAAAAAGTAATGAGAAAGTTTCATGG
The DNA here is from genome assembly GCA_004024805.1 of Geosciurus inauris. Lineage (NCBI taxonomy): Eukaryota > Metazoa > Chordata > Mammalia > Rodentia > Sciuridae > Geosciurus > Geosciurus inauris. The sequence continues at coordinate 50,746 of PVHX01000954.1, forward strand.
CACTGTGTTTGGCAATGACTTCTTCAATGTTGCATCAAAAACATAGGAAACAGAACAAAAAGTTAGATGAATTGGACTATATCACAATTTTAAATTTCTGGGCATTGAAGGACACAAACTAGAGATAAAGGCAACCCACAGAATTGGAGGACATATTTGGAAATGGCATATTTCATAAGAGGTTAATATCCAGAATATGGGAAGAAACGCTACAGCTCAACAAACAAAACAAATAACCCAATGTAAAATGGACAATGGATTTGAAGAATTCCAGCAGATTGGAGGCTGAGGGAGGAGGATCGCAACTTCAAAGCCAGCCTCAGCAACTTGTAAGGCCTTAAGAAACTTAGCAAGACCCTATCTCAAAACTAAAAAATTAAAGAAGAGTTGGGGATGTGGCTCAGTGGTTACGCCCCCTTGGGTTAAATTCCTGGTACAAAAAGAAAAAAAAAGGATTTGAAGAAACATTTCTCAAAATCAAATATAGATATATGATGTGTGTGTGTGTGTAAATGGTATCCAAAAATATGAAAAGATGCTCAGTCATTAGAGAAATGCAAGTCAAAAACCACACTGAGATCTCACCTGGCACCAGTTAGGATGGTTACTGTAAAATAAAGCAAAGAATAGCAAGTGTTTGAAAGAATGTGGAGAAATAAGAACACTTAGGCACTATAAGGAAAACCATAAGGTAGTTGTTTAAAAAATAATAATGGAGGCCAGGCGTGGTGGCGTAAGCCTGTAATCCCAGCACTTTGGGAGGCTGAGACAGGAGAATGGCAAGTTCAAAGCCAGCCTCAGCAACAGTGAGGCACTAAGAAACTCAATGGGACCCTGTCTCTACATAAAACACAAAATAGGTCTGGGGATGTGGCTCATTGGTCGAGTGCCTCTGAGTTCAATTCCTGGTACCAAATAATAATAATAATAATGGAATTACTGTGTAATTCAGCAATTCCCCTCTGGGTATATGGCCAGAAGGACTGAAAGCAGGAATCCAAGAATATATTTGTACACTTACATTCATAGCACCAATATTCACAATAGCTAGGAGTTGGAAGCAGCTCTAGTACCCATCATCAGATGAACAGATAGTGAAAATGGTATCTATACACAGGAATATTATTCAGTCTTTAAAAGGAAGGAAATCCTGACACATGCTACAGCATGGAGGGAGCTTGCTGACATTATGCCAAGTGAAATAAGCCACTCAGAAGGGCAAGTGCAGTGTGACTAGACTTTAGTAGACCCAAATTCATAGAGACAGGACATGGAATGGTGGTCATCATAGGGCAGAGCGGAGTAAGCAGGTGAGCTGCAGTTTCACAAGGTATGTGCACACTCGCTAAATAGAAAGAAAGCCACATTGATTCAGTGTCTTGTGTAAGTCAAGTACAAACTGTATTGTCATGATAATTTTCTTTTCAGTGCTGGATTTTGAACCCAGGGCCTTGCCCACACCAGGCAAGTGCTCTGCCACTGGGCTAATTTCATAGCCCACCAGGATGGTCATTAATGAATAAGGGAATTGAGTCATGGAGAAATTAAGTCGACCAAGGGGCTTTCAGCCCCAAGTCAGGATGCAAATTCTGGTTTTACCAGCTCTAAAGCTTTTTCTACTACCCAGGTTATGATTAAAGTCAAAGCCTTTTTATCACTTGAAAATTGACCTATTAACTTGAATCTTTCAGAAATCTACCCTTATCTAGATTCATACAAGACATAATCATACAGACACACAATTCAAAACTAGAACCTCAAGTGTTCAAATATTGAGTAATATTAATACAAGAAGCACGGCATAGCCCTCTGTCCCTCTGTCCTGTGCACATGATCATCTGTTAGAAAACCCCAGTTATTCCACTAGCGAAGCTTGTGCAAGACAACACTTTGAACAACATCATCCTCACTTAGCAAACACCGAAACATCTCCATTTCCTTTATTCACAAGCTCTGTGAACTTTCTTTGTGAGAAGGTTCTCATTGACAGTGACATCAGGCCAAAGTCAAGGATTCCATTGTTATTAATCAGGGTTGTTCCTTAATTGAGGTGCTTACATTCATAATCAGCTATTGTCTAGTTCCATCTCAAAAAGAAGGTCCAGATTTCACCAGTTAAAGAGGGGGTATTTACTTAATTAAAACCATGTTCTAGGCTCTGTGGGGTCTGGTGTGCATAGGAGAGGGCTATCTACCATTTTGCTATAGATTCTGATAATCTGTCTGTGACTGATACAGTCATGGGATAACCCTCGTCATAAAGCTTCTAGTCTACAAAACCAAGAGAAAGCTTGTCTAAATAAATCTGAACTCCTGACCATGGTAGAAGACCTACTATGGGGTATTAACAGAGTCAGAACTGTCAATCACTGCCTGGTCTCAGTGTTTGTTTTATGAATTCCCCTTCTGGTGGCATGAACTTGGGATAAAATCATCATAAGCTATATGATTCCAAAAAATACAAACTCAGAGTGAAATTATTTGAGCTGAAATGACGTTACCAATGTCTGAGATGGGTTCCCCCTCCTCTCTCTTTGAAATCTGATGCTTTTATTAGATTATTTCTACTGCCAAAGGACACAGCTACTGTCTGGCTACATTTTCTGGTTTTCTCTTGAATTAAAACAAATAAATAAAAGAAAAAAGTTTGAGTCTTTTAAAGAAAACAAATGGGAATATTTTCATTAAATTTTTTTTTCCTGCCAACTGAATAGATTCTATATATTTAGCTAGGACTCTGGGTCACATAATATGATATGTACCGCACTTGTATGTGTACATATAAAGTATATGACAGAATGGACTTCTTAAAATAAGCAAGACCTGTCTGTGGATCTAGGCATGAATGGGAAACAGCACTTGGTACATTGCGAAGGTTAGAGGCACACCAGACTCGACCCAGAAACTTCAGAATTCTCAGTTCTTGTGCACCGACTCTTACACTATCTCTATTATTCTCTTGCTTTATCACTTATCTTCTTTCTTGATAACACAGTCCTGGTTTCTTATAACCCAGAAAGAATTTAGAAAACAGGATTCATTCTCTTTATTTTATGGATTGTTAAAGTGAGCCTTCAGAAATTAAATCACCATCATATGTATATATCCATCCATCATCTCATATATATATATGAATATATTTGCATATATAATATATAGTATATATTCAAAGCTGTGTATATGTGTGTGTGTGGGTAATTACTGCCCTCCCCCACATGTGGAACTTCTGTATTCCATATTGAGCTGTGTGTGTGCAGGTACTATCATCACCTCACTGACTTAGCTGAGGGATTACTGGGCTCATCCTAGTTTTTCCATTTAAATAAAACTGAGAGGAAAAACATTTTCCATTTAAGAGGCAAACTGCCCCTCAGTAGCTGCAAATTCTTAAGGAAGGCCGAGGAGTGGTGGGTAGATGTGTGGGCCTTTTATTTGCCCCTGGCCTCCTTGAGGCCATTTTTTTTTCTTTTTTCTAATCTCTTGAAGTTTACCTTTTACGTAAGTCCCTTTTTCTCTTCCCTCTGCCAAGTCCTACATCATGCAGAATCCATTTCTTATTGATTTTCCATCTCTAAAAAGGAAATTTCTGTTGAATTTTAGTTTTTGTTATAGCATGATTTTTTTTTTTTTTTTTTTTTTTGGTACCGGAGATTGAACTCAGGGGCATTCGACCACTGAGCCACATCCCCAGCCCTATTTTGTGTTTTATGTAGAGACAGGGTCTCACTGAGTTGCTTAGCGCCCCGCCATTGCTGAGGCTGGCTTTGAACTTGCAATTCTCCTGTCTCAGCCTCTCTAAGTGCTGGGATTACAGGCTTGCGCCACCGCGCCCAGCTGCATGATTTTTTCATTTTTATGATTGGTATAAAAAATGGCTACCAGTTTGGGATTATCACATATTCCAAGTACTTGAAGAGGCTTTTGACATATATTTTGTCTGATCTTTAAAATGTGTCTATGAGATTATATAACTACTTTGGTGGCAGACCTTGAAAATAATCCTGGGTGTCACTCTACCCTCTCTCCATTGAACTAAACTTCTTCTCTAACTGTGGTTTTTAAAGTGTTCTTCATAAAACTGGAAAGGAGTTGAAAGTCCATCCCCACACAGCATGATCTTCCAGTGAGGATGTGTCTGGGTTCATCGGCAGCAACCCCCATCCTTCTTGGGTCCCTGGAAAATGTCTGTGTCCCTGAATAGATTTGCTTCTCTGAGAAAAGTGAGCCATCCTCTCAAGAGGAAACAGCGCAGACTGAAGCATTATTAGCATAAGTTTTAAGGGGGTTTTGTTGCTGTCTTTGCTCTCTACTTGACCCCCAAACACCCCCAAAGACATCTTTCTAAGCACTTAACTCAAAAAAGAAGGCAAAAAGAAGTTGAATGGGAATGGCCATGTTGAACAGGAAGGCACCTGCAGTGCAGAAGGGCCTTATAGTTTATTCAACTTACCTCCTCACATTGGCCCTTTCTTCTTTAGGAAATATATGTATGCTGTTTGCTAGTGTCACCAACACTAATGATAGAGTTCCTTGGGGACAGAGATATGCATGCTGCCATAGGTAATATCTGATTCAGACCACAAAGCTAAACCTATAGCAGTGATCATCTGCCAGCCCTCAGCCCACTGAGACACTGTCAGCTGGTGAACACTGTCCTGATAGAGCCTGCAAGAAAGTGGGACTAATCTTTCCCAGTCTAGCCATTTCATAGACCTAAAACCTTGCAGTAGATTTTCTTTCGTTCTCCCCTCTTCCTCCTCCTCCTCCTCCTCCTCCTCTTCCTTCTACTTTCTTTGCCCCACAGCCTCTGTCTCTCACAGGTGCATGAGGACTCAGACATATTAGAGTATTTACTATATTCTACTTGCCTTAAGGCCTGAGTTGCCTGTTTATTTTGTCTTCTTGACTGATATTTCCTCACGTCTGAGTATTGTGCCTCTAAAAGGAAAACATTTTTTTAAAGGAGAGCTTTTTTATAAGTCTTGCCAAAACTAAAGTGACTTAACAGAAAAGCACATAGAGAACAGTTTTAAAGATTTAATTTATTTAAAATAATTCCTATTTTCAAGCAGAGTTTCTGAGGGAGCATTAAGACTTCAATTTGAAAAAGATCAGAGAAGACGGATTGAAACGATCGTGCCCAGTGAGTGTGTTCTGGTGGTGAATGCTTCTCTATTTCTGGACCTACAGACATAATCATTTTATGTGCCTTTTATAATATATTTTCTACCCCCGCTACAATTTGGACTATGAATTTCACATAATCATTTTAGACAACAGTCTGCCTGCAGACTTTGTACCCCTCTCCCTTTTGTTCAACCTCGCAGGACTTCTCAGGGACATAATGGACCACCCTCTCACGTCCATGCCTCCCTGACTTCTTGTGCCCAGTGGCACTTCGGATGCATTCATTCCTCCAGATGTGATCAACTCTCTTCATTCCTCCTTGGTCTTGCTTTAACTGGTTCTTCTTCACCAAGAATAACTCACTTCCTCCTGCCTCACACTCATCCCAATCCCAAGCTGTCACCATCATGCAGTCTTTTGCTTATAGTTTTTTATATGTTTCACTAAGTGTGAGCAGGTTGAGGCAGGGACCATATCTTATTTATGTGATCCTCCACTGCCCACCTCAGATCCTGGCACTTGGAAGGTGCCCAAGTGATTTGTCCACTGAATTCCATACCTTAAACCTGTCTTGCTTTAAATGACAGGCAGGCAGGTCCAATCGCAGAGTCACTAGTCAATTCTTATAGAAGCTTGCAGAAATATCTTCTCTGTGACTAACTAGAATAACCACTTTCAATGACGAAAACTTTTAGATGAAAGTCTGTGTCACTCACATCATGGAGCCCAGTGCTTTGCAAATCATGAGCACTGGATGAATGAAAGAAATATTAGGGCACTTACTCTAGACCATAGAACAAATAAGAAACAAGTTTCTAAGGACTGAATATCTGGAACACATTATTTTAACTTTTTTTTGCTACCAGGCATTGAACCTAGGGGTCTTTAACCCCTCCCTGAGCAACATCCCCAGCCCTTTTTATTTTGAGAGAGGGTCTTACTAAGCTTCTGAGGCTATCCTCAATCTTGCAATCCTCCTGCCTCAGTCTCCCAAGTTGCTAGGATAACAGGCATGTGCCACCACGTATGGCTGTTTTAAACATTTTAAATATTAATTAATTTGATCCTTGCAGACATTTAGGAAAAAAAAGTACTATTATTATCTTCAGTTCATAGACTAGACAACATCAGAAAGATAGGTTACCCAAGGTCACACAGGTGTGGTCTCAGAATTTGAATATTCTGTGAATTGGACCATTACCCTCAGAAGCTCTGATTAATACAGTGTTACTCATGGGTTGAAATGCCCTAGGGAGTTTCACCTGCTATGTACCTGTGGCTGCAGTGGGAAAGACACACCAGGAAAGGTGTGAAGGATAGATGTGAAATTACATTTTATAAGGCCTCAACCAAGTGCCAGTTAAGTCTTATACCACTACCATAACCCCCAAATCCAGGCTATGTCCACCCACATTTACTCATCTTTTAATAAACATGAATGCTTATTGCCTCCTGCTGTTGGTAACACTGCTTTTGAATAAAAGCATAATTTCAGTGAAAACATTTGTTTTTCACTCATTTAGAATTCGTTATTGTTAAACTGGATTGGGTTTCACGTCATCATAAAAATAGATACATTATAGGATAAAAAGTTCATAATCTTAATTAAAAAATAAAAAAACTTTCCAAGAATCTGAAAACCAACTTTGACAATGTGCAGCCAATTCACTAGTTTACCTCCATTTATTGAAGCATGTGTCACAGGGCTCCTACCTAGTGACATTAAGAGCTGCTTGTCCCTACTGCATTTACTCCTAAGAGCAGGAAAAGTCCTTCTCTAAAAATGGTTGTGATTCAGCTTTTCAGTTACATTTCTTTACCCCATGCCTGAGCAGCTGGCACCTAACTTCTTTGCAGAGTTTCATCTGATCGACGGATGAGTTCTTTCTCCACCATCATCAAATCTAGGAAAACTATATTTTCAGGGGATTTAAACTGGGCTAGTTAGATAGTACCCATGGAGAGGTAAACATCAATGACATTCTGTTAGAGTCTGTTCAAACACTTGAGAAAATGTCAGTGTTTCTTTTACTTTTAACATTTTTGTTAGATGAGACATTGTGGATTGAACTGGATTCCTGGAAATGGGCTATTAAATAGTGTGGGAAACAGATTGCCTGAAAGGAGAGAGATCAGAAAAAAATAGATCACGAATCCTGCAGTGAATCACAGATAACAAAACCTGGACCCATATCATCGCCTTGAGCCGCACCTGTAACTGTTTGTCTTTCCTTCCATGATTTGCTTTCAGCCTTTGCTAGAACAACCACAGCTTTAGAGGGGAAAATAAAACAATTCTATCAGCTGAATGCCTTTTTAATGTGAAAGTTTTTGAAGCTCTTCAGAGTAGATCCGTGTCTTTCTGTTTTTGAACAGAAAATTTGAATTTAAGCATAGGAAACATAAATTGTGAAGCATTGGCTGTGTATATTTTGTTTCATCGACCTCCTTTAGTTTTTAAATCACGAAGAATTTCACTGGAATGGACTTTTCTATTTCCATTAGGTATGATTGCACTCACACATTTTGGCTTCAAGCTGTAACCATGTCACTGAACAGTGGATCCAATAATCCCCATGGTCAAAGCTAAGTGCAGAACATCTAGTGAATCAGGCAAAGAATTCAGTAAAGACTGATTGCTGGGACTTCAGTAGTTCCCAGAGCAGGCACGAAAAACCCCAACCTACGTCAGACTCTAATATTTATTAGGAACATGACACCAATGTGGTTACATTTGTTTGTTTACCGTTGAAATGCCATTTACCAAAATTTGAAATTGCTACATTTCTTTTACATGGCTAATTGTGAAGGTGAAAGGGAAAATAAAAGCCTAAAAATAAAAGGCAAGCAGGACCAAGGAGAAAATCAATTCAAAGAGCAGAAGTATGTAAACAGCACTTTAATAGTGTTAACACTGGCTTATTAAGCAGGAAATTTTTCCCTGTTGCCTGAGTTTTGAGGAGATGTTGGATGATGCAAGTAGTGTTGCATAAAAGAAACAAACAACCAACATTCAAACTGTTCACGTATCAACCATCAGGGACATTGGGACCTTTGTCAATTCCCAAATCTATGTAAATTCCATAGAAGCATCTTTTCACACTTGGGCTATGCGAAACGCAAAACTGACTAATGACTTTTTTTCCACATAGTCATTTATGCAAAACGTAAATGACTATGTGGAAAAAAAAAAAAGAAAAAACAAAGAAAAGAAAATTAAAAAAAAAAAATTCAATCAGTAGGAGTGATTTATGGATGAGCCCCTAGAGGGAGTTTCAAGATGCCAGGATGTTGTCATCAATATTTCGATATGGCTGCCAAAAAGCTAATGTGATGTAGACTTTCCTTTACCAGAAGGATAAAACAGGTGATCGTTTAGATCCATTCCGTGCTGGTCAGATCATTCTAGGAACGTTTTAATGTTCCTTCTCTCAGAAGAATCCACTCTGAGAGAGCATCCACTGAAGTCCCTTAATAACCAGATAATAGTACAATCAGATAATATGACTATTACTAGATAATATTGCTAGATAAAAATAGAGTGATAATCAGATAATAAAAGGGAAAATAAAAGCTGAGAGAACAGCAAAAAAAAATGAAGAGAAATATTGAACATGCTACCATGGAGAAGAGATTTTAAGTTTATTTTATTGCCAATGATTCAACTGAAAACAAGATGACACAGTTATAGATTGAGATAATTTTAAAATTTTTAGAAAATTTTCCAGTAGATGAAATAGAGGGTTCCAGTGGTAGAAGAGGGAAAAAAAAAAAAACAAAAAAAAAAGCAAACAAACAAAAACTGCTTCTAATTATTCAAACACTGACTATAATACAAGTTGGTGTTTATGTTACCAGGGGATCCAAAGAGTAGATGGGAAAGGACCTGAATAATGACTGACAAGAGCCATGACTTAGTCAGAACATGTTTTCGTGTTAGAAGTTGTAATAACAATCAGTATTATTGCTAAACCTCAGAAGTTCACAGAGCTTGCTGTCCTTAATGCCATTCAGCAGGTAAGAAAAGAGGATAAGGGCTTCCTGACTCATGGTGAAATGTTAGCAGGCTTCATGAACCAGTATCCAAATCTAAATTTTTGTGCTATGAAGTCTATTTTGATCAGGATATTCTTTCATGCTGATCAGATCTGACTTATGAATAGTATCTTTTCATCAACTAAACTGTTTTTTTTTCCTTATATTATGTCTAAAATCCTGTCGGAAGTATTGTGTCCTCTCAGGCCATATGTAATGCAGTTTCTGAAGGGCGATGGAAAGGAGGCGAGATCACCCCCTCAGCCCTCAGCCCAGTCTGCTTCCTTACATCCTCTGTCACTGCTTCTGGGCCATCCATTCTGCACTGGTTTGGCTCATCTTCTTCCCACCAATGACTTTATTTTCCCCTTAGGAATTGTTTCTTAGTGAATTCTTAGGAATTGACTAATCTTTTAATATGGTTTATTTTTCTTCCTGACTTGGAGGATCAGTACTATCCTTCCACAAAGGATAGTACTGTCCAGGGACCAGTTCCTCGTGGGACTCAAATCCTGGAGAACTGTGGGCTGCAGACATTAGGATTCATTTCTTTGGAATTCCTACAGTTATGGGCATAACCAGGCAAAACATCCATAGTCTCTTCTAGAGTGTTCTTGAATTTTCTTGTTTCCTCTGTGCACCTCTTCATGAAGTATGAATTCTTTAGAGAAAAGTGTTTCATTTGTAGATCAGTTTATTATTCGAGGATTAGTTATGTAATGGAACTTAAGCAAGTTTTTAAATTTGTCTTAATCATCTGATTGGTGCTTCTTGTTTTTTATGCAGATAACATTTTATGTTTATTACGTCAATCTAAATTTTTATAAACACATCTTCAGCCAAATGTGGTTCCTCCTAAGAAAATCTGTTGCAGATTGAGAGTGAGATGTCTGACTGGACTAAGAGAAGTCACCCATTCTGCCTGTTCTTGAGGAAAAAAGCATATTGATTTCCAAGTGGGAGAATCTTTGGTTACTACATATCAGGAAACACACAGAATTGAAGATCAAAAAAAAAAAAAAAAAAAGTCACCAAACATTTAAGACCAGAAAAAAATAAAAACATACTGTTTATTGACAGTTTAATATGTGCTGGATCCTAATTACCATTTCATTTATCTCTAAGAATTAGCTTCCTAGCACATCTGAACAAAGCCTTTATTCAACACACATTAGTTCAAGGTGTCCAACATGAAGGAAAAAAAAAAAAAGAACCTCAAACTTTTTGGAACATTTCTGTGTTCAGTCTTACATTATTTTTCCCCTATAAAGTGAAAAAAAAAAAATCAAATCTGTAATCCTGTTTCTCATGGAATCTTGCTTTTTGAAATTTCCTCTGGTCTATTAGGATACTTGGAGAAATACAACTGGTACCTGTTTAGATTCACCATAAATAGTAAAATCAAACATATATTTGTGTGCTTATCTCAAACTTTAGGGTTAGTAGAGGTGATAGTAACTGACTAACACTGCCTCATCGTGGATATCAGGGGTGCTTATAAAAGCTAGAGGGCTGTGACTCTGTCTCCTGGGTGCACACAGTCCACTGCCCATGCAGGCTTCAAGCGAATGTGGAAACAATCTCTGGACCAAGAAGGATCCCGTACTTGCCCTTGACTTCAGATCCCCTCCAGGCTCCTCAGCTAGAAATACGGCTTTAGGCTTACCAAGCACACAAAGACCAGGCCTTTCACTGTTGTGCAAGCAAAGCAAAGGAAGCAGCAGCTGAACCTTCTTTGAAAACTTCTCTCTCTCTCTCTTTTTTTTCCACATTAAGAGGCGCCACACGAACAGAACGTGCCATAAATAATGTGTGCTAACATTTTCCCAAAACTGGACATCAATTATGCTAATTTATGAGGAAACTTCTTTGGAAGAGCAGAGTTCAGACTCATAACCACCGAAAAGACTCATTAATATAAACGTGAAGGGAGTTTTTAAAAAGGGAGCATTAAGGTAAATGCATATATTACACTGAAGGTTCATAATTTATTGAAAATTCAATGGAAAGGAAACTTTCTCCTGCGTGTTTCCAAAGGTAATGTTTTAGCACATGAATCAAGAAAATAAAATAAAGATGACAAAAATAAAATAAAGATGAAAATAAAATAAAGATCTTAAGAATGGGGCGCAGTGGAAATCTAGCTCACTGATAGCTAATGTTCATTGAATTAGTACTACGTGCTGACCATTCGGCAAACACTGCCTTGTTTGTGTTTTTTAAACAATATTATGAGCTATATTTTCATGTTACTTCCATGTATACAAGGGAGAAAACAGAAAATCAGGAGTCTATGTTACTTGTTGAAGGTCATAAAACTTGGATGAAATTCGCATTTGGAACCTCATCTTCTCTGACAGCTCCAGGGGGTTCTGAGTAGTGCTTCCTTCATCAGATTCCCCAAATAAAACTAATCACTTAATCCATAAACTGACTATACTTTTGAAATCTCCAACTAATTATGTGAACAATTTTACATTTGAGGAAGTTAGTTGTTTCTACCTTTAGGTCTGATACATGCTGACAAAAAATAATTAGCTGTCCTTAACTTTTTCTGAATCTCTCTAACACTTTGAATGGCTCGTATAATACTCAGCCATTGGCTGGAAAGTGAAACTTCTACTTCTTGAGATACTGATTGTCTTAGGTAATACCTTTATTTAAATGAAAACAAGACAGGAATCTATCCTTATGGCTTCTTTGGGGCTTGTGCGTGCATGAGTGAGCGTGCACGCACGCAGCTGTATTTTGGTAGAGGAAAAAGAGTGCCTAGAGAAGTATGCAGGAAGGTGGAGAAGGTCTTCTTCAGGATCTTGAGATTGGTTACCTCCTTCCTAAGAGATGTGTGCTATTGATCTCCAGTTGAGCTATTTGATTTTAGTGTGCGTGTTTCCCCTCCAACCTGTCACAGACTCTGTGATGGACACAGGATCCTAGCAGGATGTTGAAGAATGTTATCTCAGTAGATGATAAATGTATGTATCCTAGGGCAATGGTCCTCACATCTGGCTTCAGAATCATCTGGAAGACCTCTTGAGGCTCAGCATCCTAGGCTCCCTCTCTGGTTTCTGTTTGGGTAGGTCACCAATGGGTCCTATGAATTTGCATTTCTAGCAAATTCCCCAGTGATTCTATTGGTACAGCCCTAGGAATGCCACTTTGAGAACCACTACCATAGAGTGGATAATATCGATGGAATAAACACAGGTCCATGCCATTCTTTGGTGGTAGCAGTTGGTTTTCAATAAATAAACAGTGTTGCTTTTACAAGAACAATGAATAAAACATATATTAAGTAGTTTCCAGATGATCTTGGACTCACAGTAACATTTAGTTGTGAGAACAAGCTAAAAACATTAATATGGAGCAGGGTGCGATGGTGCACGCCTGTAATCCCAGCAACTTGGGAGCCTGAGGCAGGAGTATCTCGAGTTCAAAGTCAGCCTCAGCAACTCAGCAAGTTCCTAAGCAACTCAGTGAAACCGTGTCTCTGAAAACGAAATATTAAAAAAGGGCTGGGGATGTGGCTCAGTGGTTAAGAACCCATGGGTTCATTCCCCGGTACAAAAAAAAAACAAAGGGAGGGGATTAATATGGAATAATGGAATAATAATTTAACTTTTTTATTGAACAGTTTCATATATTCTAATCTTTCTGCAGCAACCAGTAACCTAATCAGACAACTAATGCAACTTTGAGTTGAAAGGGAGAAAGGCATCCAATCTCAAGGCCATTTGCTTCTGAATTCTTCACAGGAATTGAGACACTTTGAATTTATTGAAACCAAACCAGAAAATGTGTCAGAAACTATCACACTCAGCATGCACAGTTAAAGACTTACATTTGAATAACTAAATATTCACAGCTTATCACTGATAAAATACTGCTGTCAGAGTAGGATATAAAAAGCATATTCACCAAGAAAGTTAGAGGAGAAGGTAGAGACGAACTTTAGTGGAACAGGAGATGGCAATTTCAAATTGGAAAAGTACAGCTCTTGCTGACATTTTCTCAATAATTCATTTGTAGGAAAACCTATGTACCTGAATTTATAGGAGGTTGTTGGCAAAATCAAGTGTGAAACACCTCCAAAGTTTACCTAACACTGGTTCCTAAGAAAAAACACCACATCCGTGTTCTGATTCTAAGAGAAACATTTATGTACTGGCCATGTGAAGTGTTCTCTAACAGAAGGAGGGAGAGTGGGTTTAACATGCAAAATTCACTGCACAGAACTGTGTGAAATGTTTCAATTATATCTATAATAACATTTAGCATGTTCCAGACATAGTGCATTAAGCACACAGCCAAGAAATGTCCCGAGCTTATGCTGTTTTTCATTGCATGCGTTATAAGTGTATGAAACACATGTTAGGAATATATTTCATATTCTGCATTTGTAAAATATCAAATTTATATCAGCAGAAACCACAGAGGCAGCACAGGAGCTGCCCCAGAGCACGGCCATTGTGCAATCAAACTTTTAACACCACATTATCATTTTAAAGAACAAATCTCTTGGTTGAAATGAAGAAAATGATTTTCACAACTTGTGGCAATTTTCTTTATGTATTTATTGCATGGGCTTCCAAATACATACTCCACAAGAATTAGTCTCAAGTTTCTGCTATGTGATATGTGTCATTCTCAAAGTACACATTAAAAATAAAATTCGTTCAACTTGATGGCTCTTATGCCATTTCGTAGCACTGACATCTAATTTTGTAGAATTCTCCAAGTTTATCCAGTACTTCTGTAAGTTACAGTTCTTCAGATTATTCTATGCAGTAGTTACCAAGAAGGAAAATCATTCCTCTAAGGATCTAAAACACATTTATTTGCAAACATTATCCCACTTGGCTATTATATTTTCTGTCCCAGATGAAATGCTGATAAAATGTTTTATGAAAAATCAGAGGATGCCACAGAACTTGCTATCATCACAAAATAGGAAGGCTTCCCCACATGATTTATTACCCTGTAATTATAGAACGTATATTTGTGCTATCATATTATTATATTAATTGTAGATGATACAGTTTGAGTAGCACCAGCATGACCTTTCTTACATTGCCTGGTTTTCTAACAGTCAACACCATTCACTGGATTCTACCGGCAAAGGGTCAAATTCCCAAATTCTCAGGTAGTGGCCTGACAAATCTTGGTCAGTTTAAGGTACAACGGAGATGAGTTGAGTTCCAAAGAGAACCTAAATGTACACTGAAAACTCTTACGACTCTGGCCTCTTTACCGCCACTTACCATCATTGATCCCAATTGGAATTAGGCTACAATGCAGGAAAGCGTTACTTGGGTGTGTCTCCAAGATCGGTGTGCAGAGCAGGCAGGGGCTGGAAGGATGCTCATGGGAGAACCTTTCCTGGACTATCCCCTTCTTTGAAATCCTGTAATTCTTAAATTATTTAGAGCATGTTTTGTTTCCTGGCATACTGTGAGTTGTTCTGTTTTCAATTTTTTAAATTATGTATGTATATATGTGGATATATGTGTGTGTGTGTATACAGAGAGAGAGAGAGGGAGAGAAAGCCAAATGCCAACTGCCTCATGTTTCATTAAGGGTAATTATATAATGAGATTTTTATCTGCATAAAAGTAGGCTACTTATTTTATCGTGTAGGCACTTTATATCGTCCACATCTGGTTTCATCCTTCATCACAACTTTCTAAAGCAGGTATCTTTACTGTCTCCCACAGGTATCACAAGTAAAATCCTCTGGCGTTTACTTGCCCATTTATGTTTTTTCTTCTAGATTAGTGGTCAGAAATCTACAGCCTACAGGCCAAATTCCATCAGCTGACTGCCTCCAGAAATAGTTCTGTTGGAAATAGCCCATTAGCTTATAAACTAATGAGACAAATATTTTACTTAAACCAGACTATAATTCATATAATTAGCTTATAGGCTGTCGATGGAGGTTGTCCTAACTATAACTCAGAGGAGCTGAGTAGTTACAACAGAAACCAGCCCACCAGCAACACCAGAAATATTTACTACTGGCCCTTTATGGAAAATATTTGCATCTCCTTTTCAAGATCAAAAACTCCAGGAAGGCAGAGGTTCAGTCAATGTGAGCATTTGGTTTAATAAGACAACCCTTGAACTAAAGTGCCTGGGGACTAATTTAAGCTCTACTAATTATTTAGCTGTGCGATACTGCACAAGTCACTTAACATCTCTGTTCTTTGATATTCTCTTCTAATAGAAATGATAGTAATTGATATCAATTTGTGCAGGTTTAATGAATTGAATTAATGTTTTTATAGAGAATAGCTTATAGTGTATAGTGATCACTATATAGATGATAGTTAGTATTTTCATTCATTGATGTTTTCTCAATGCATCAGGAAGATGTACCTACTCAATAAAGAGTAAATTGACTAATAATATAATAAAGTCTCTTCTTTGAATCTACCATCGCCTTTTCTTTGGGCCTCTCTAATAAGATGAATTATATTCTGATTGAAATAAAATATTCATCTCACAGTATGCTTCTCCTAAAACATTTGAAATCATGGATTTTATCTTGTTCATCTTTCCATCTTGGTAAGGACAAGGACTCCGCCTGGAACATGAGATGTGTCTGGTAGGAGCAGGTGTAGAATAAATTGTCAACAACAGATGAGATCAAAGAAATGTGAGAGACTTTGCCTGTCAATCATTAGTTTCTAAAAGTCATTTTATTGCATATTTCTAGAGTCTTTAGTCTGTGGATGATACAAAAATGCATCATAGTCTCTTACTTCAAGGATACTGTAAATTAACAAAGAAGGGAGAAATAACAAAAACAGAAACTTACATGTGGGTCATATCTGACTCACAAAAGAGCATTCAATGAAATTGTAAGAAATTCCAGTGGAGGAAAATATCCTTACCAACATCACACAAAGATAGCCAACGGGCCTCAAGAAATCTTCCTCCCGGGCTGGGATTGTAGCTCAGTGGTGGAGCGTTGCCTCGCATGCGTGAAGTACTGGGTTCGATCCTCAGCACCACATAAAAATAAATAAAATGAAGATATTGTGTTCATCTACAACTAAAAAATATTTAAAAAAAAAAAAAGAAATCTTCCTCCCACCCTACCTTCCAGCAATCAGTGTGTTTGACTGTGTTTTTCTCCCTGGATTGACTAAATCAATCATTTATTTTGTTTCATTGTGAATTAAATTGTGGGTATTCTACCCAGGCTCACTAAGCCACTTGTGGATTTGAATAAACTGTTAAAAGAGATTAAACCATATTTGTGGGCTTTTTTTTTTTTTTAATCTTTGCAGGCATGTCTTGGACCTGTTTGTTCACTTTTTTGGCTATTTCTCCAAAAAATTAGTGAAACTACTGAACCACATCTGTGCTTTACATTGAATAAAGTGTCCCCAATTATCAGCAAGCAAGGTCCATGTTCTGCACCAAACAGTAACCACAGCAAAGAAAGTCAGGAGCAAACATAACCAGGTACCATGTCTCTTGCTAAGACTGGCCTGATCATTTTAAATGTGACCAGTTAAAGTGGCCAATCAGGCAGGCCAGTGCAGGCTCGGCACTGGCTCCTACCCCAGCCTGGTACGGTTTCCATGGGGTCTCTTTACTTCCTTCTATGCAGGAGAAACGGCTTGACCCAAATGCCCATGTACCAAGCAAGATGTGTTCGATTTCACAAATTCCTCAGCAGAGTGGAAGATCCAGGAGCATTCTGCCAGCTCGGCTCCTGCAATTGACATTGTCAAGAGTTCCCTGTTCTAAACAGTTGCCTCCGGTCACCTCCGAGCACGAGGCCACGTTTGCACGTGAGAACCGGCCACGGCGGCATAGCATCGCTAAAATTCTAGCTTCTGGAAGTCATTTTCTCCCACGTGCATGCTTCAATAAATCTGCAAAATAACTTAAGCAGAGCGACCCAGGGTGATTTTTCTTCGATCGTTTTCCTCCCCAACCCCCGCCCAATGGAGCTGTAAAACTAAGTCTGCCTTTATCACAAAAGTCTCCACTCAATAATCCAATTGACTTTCAGGGTTGGCTTTCGCACATGTCTGTCTCTTCCTGTGCCACTAAATCGTATCAGGTGCTCTGGATTTGGGTTTGATGGTGATTGCTGAGGTGGGAAAGACAGCGGCTGCATTTGTTGGCTACTTTTTCACAAGGTGCAGGGATCAAGGAGTACAGTTTTTAGCATTAGTGGACTTTCCTAGGCCTTTAGGTTATTCAGTTCATTTTTTATTTCTAATTTGGCTTCTGGTTATTTGTTCTTAGGTGTGTATCTGGATATCGGAACATTATGGTACTTTTTGCTTCATGCTACACAGACTATAAACATGGCCCAAATCCCTTGAGTCTTTTGTAGGCATTGAAAGCAGAGTATTGTCTAAGCTCAGTGGTTTGCATGTCAATTTTTTTGTTGTTGTTGATACTAGGAAATCTTCTAGAGTCCCAGAAATGTTTTACATGAATTTGTGTGAGTATGCACAGGCTTACATGCATGTACCACTTGTAATAGACCCAACTTGTTAGGTAATATGATCGACCCATGGTCTTAAGGGTATTCTGTAGGAAGAGCAACAACCCAGTCTTTAATAAGCTTTATATGGTCAAAATGAGCCTTCCCCTTCAACCCAGTCTCTTCGAGTTGCATGTAGTTTAAGTCAGGTCTGCTGGGGTGCCCCTTAATGCTGTGGATATCAGTCCTGGCCAAGTGGCTAGCTTATTGTGAGATTGACAGGTGGCTAGTTAGCTATGTGACTGGACAAAAAATTGAACATTGCTGGATCCCACCATCTTCCATAAAAAATAGCTTATCATACTTACCTTGATATAACCTCACAAATATTCTTTTTTTTCCCGGGGTATAATAAAATAACAGATGCATAATTTTTTATGTAGTAATACTATTAGTCATAAACAAATATTGCTAACATTAGTGAGGTTATAATTTAGTTATCCTTATTATTTTCTCCTTTTATAATTTTTTCCTTGGTCATCTTTTCTCCTTTCACCTGACTATACACAGGCTTCCTTCAGGCCAGAAATGACAAATTTTTTTTTCAGCTTTGCTGGACATACTGTCTAGATGCTGTTGCTACTTAGTTCTGACATTAGTATGTGAAAACAGCCACAAATAATAGTAAACAAATGAGTGTGACTGTCTTCCAACACAACTTTATTTACAAACACTGAAATCTGAATGTCATGTATTATCTGATATCATTCTTCTTTGGAGGTTTTTGACCATTTAAAATTTTAGAGAAAAATTTATAAAGGAGACTATACTTAGCTTTCTCCCAAAAAAAGTAGATTTACAAAAACAAACAAACAAATAAACAAAATCCAGGTGGTGGCAGACTGGATTTGGCCTGAGAGCCACAGAGAGATCTAAGCTTGCTGGATGTGCAGGTGGGAAGGTCAGTTCTTGTCTTAGATGAAGTATAGTCAAAGATCTAGTAAGAAAACGATCATTCCAACCTCTAGGTTTCACATCCTATTTAAATTCTACAGAGGAAAAATTATACATCTTTTAAAAGATGATCAAGAATGCCTATTTTGTGCAAACCACCAGACTCCAGGCAACGGAAGCACATATTAGAATTTTACACTCTTACCATATCTTTGGCTCCCTGTGATGAAGAACTCCAGGCTCCTATCTGTATCGTGCCTTAGAGTGGCCAGGCAAGCTGAAATCCACGGAAGTCATCTCTCTCATTTAATATGTAAGTTTAACAGTTGGCTTAAGATTGAAATGGCAGAGTTGGAGTGGGACTCACAGGACCCCAAAGAGGACTCTGTTCACTGTATAACTCCACTGCAATTCTTCCTGGAATCTCATTCAAAATTAAACAGAACCGAGGCTGGGATTGTGGCTCAGCGGTAGAGCGCTTGCCTTGCATGCGTGAGGCACTGGGTTCGATCCTCAGCACTACCTAGAAATAAAGATATTTGTGACCATTTACAACTAAAACAAATATTTAAAAAAAAAATTAAACAGAACCAAAGAAACAAACTCCCGGATATGCCAGTAATTCTAGGTGAAGATGTTTGCCCAGTTATTTCCCCTCATTGTAGAGTCTGATGGTAACACAAGGTTCTTGAATACATGCCAGGGGCCTGCCCAGGAGGCCCTGTTTTCAGGGAAGGTTTTGGAGGAAGGTATGTTGCCATATCCGACGGCAGTCTCTATTTATACCATGCATATTTTCCATGGACATACTAAAATTCTTTAACTTATTTTCCTCAGAAATCTGCTCCAGCAGTCAGGACAAACGGGGAGATTCCTTGTGATTTGGCCAAGCAGATCTATCCATAATAGACTTCCCAGTGGAATCTGCAAAAGGATCTTCCTCAGAGTTGACAGCTTCAGTATCACCTAGGGCCACCTTTAAAATCCTACAGTCTTTTATTCTCATGCAAACAGACACCAGAATGGAGAGGTGGTGCATGTATTACCCACATCTGTCTGCTACAAATTCTGCTCAGTTTCATGCTTTTAGGACAAATTCCAGGCAAAGGGCCACTGGGAGAGGCTCCATTTCTCTGTACCCCATGCCCAACTCTGTCAGTTAGGCGGCAGAATAATTTCTTTCACAAGGTCTCTCTCAGCCAAAGAAAACATACCCATGCCCTGTGGCATGAGACCTCTGAAGGGAAGGGACTGTGTTCTGAATTACACTCCAAGGGGAGTTGACCTGCGATCAGATGCCTTAAGACCTGGAAAACTGCGAGACAGGAATATATCAAAGATGGACTTTATCATTGGGTATGGTTGGAAAATCGATTTTCTATATATGTAACCATGTCCCGGATAAAATGCACCTCTCAGACTCCAGCTCTCCTTTCCCCGTGGTATAAATTAGAAGAGTCGCGTTTGTATTTGAGTATCAACGCTAAAGAAACAAGCATCTCAAAGTTGGAGCCAATCATTTCAAAGGATAGAAAAATAAACTCTTAATAAAGACATGGAAAGATGTCATCTACTTGCACTGATTAAATTAGCAAAAAAATATAGGCCCATTCAAGGTCCCTGTTTTGCCTCCTTATGCATCTAATGGAAAAATCATTCCTGATCCAGGATTTTATTATTATTGTTATTATTTGAAATGCCACCTTAGAAAAAAATTTCCATTCGATACCCACCTTACTAGGAGAGACTCAGTATAAAAATAAATAGTTGAAAATGTGCTGTGACTGAAAGAGTGTTAGCCAAATTAATGCTAAATTTCCATCTGGACTCCAGCATGCTACCACCCAGAAATATTTTCTGTATTTCATTTCCATCCAAGTTTTTTTTTCTTCTCCTTCTCTTTTTAAAGATTCTCTCATTTGGTGATCTTCTGCTGAGGAAGGGTTAGATAATTGCTTCAAGGTCCACTGCTGTTACTTTAGGCTCTCTGGCTGATGGTTCCATCTCTAGGAGGTAAAGAGTGTCATGTGATCACCCACAAGGGAAACTGCAAATGGTAACTTTTCCCTCAGTTGGCTGCTGGACTCTTGAGCAGATCTCTCAGTAGGAATCCATGAGGGCAGGGCCTTCACCAGCAGGGAATATTTATTAGTGCATCTTTTCATGATGCCTTACACGTAGTTGTTTCTGCAATTCTTCATGAATAAACAAATGTGGGACCAAGCACAGCATCAAACAGAAATGCTGGACTAAATCAGGAGTAATGCTGTAGAATAATGCCTATATCTTAAAACATGCTTCCTCTTGACAGTTGCAAAATACCCTGTTAGGCTGAATGATTCACACCCACAATCCAATTTCTTTGGTATGAATTAAACTCTTATTATTGGGGGGCAGGGATAAAAAAAACAGATGAGAAATAACAAAGTCTTAGGCCTGCTTCCAAGTTCAGTTACTAACTTACTCTATGACCTTGTAAAAGGCATACAACTCACTGGGTCTCCGGTTCTTCATTTTAAAACATGGAACTAATAATAGCTGTCTTGCCAACTGCTGGGTTATATATATAAGAAGTCTCTTGGATGCTTGTAAATGGTCTTTAGGAACATTAAAAATGCTCCATAATTATAATACCTCCTTTTGCCAGGAAGATCAGCACAAATTATTTTATAGCTTAAAGAGATCATTGTTTGAAAAGGTGCAACAAAAATATCTTGGACAACTAGCAGGGTGTAGGCACTGTGCTTGGTATTTTATAAATTTCATCTAGATATTTCTCAAAATAAGAAACACAAAGGCCAATAAATATATGAAAAAAAAGTGTTCCACATTTCTAGCAATCAGGAAAATGCAAAGCAAAACTTCACTAAGATTTCATCTCAGCCTAGTCAGAATGGCAATTATCAAGAATACAAATGACAATAAATTCTGGTGAGGATTCCATTAAACAGTGTTGGCAGTGTTGGTTCCTCAAAAACAGAATAGTAATGGGACCACAATATGACCCAGTTATCCCACTCATTGGAATATATCCAAAAGATCTAAAATCAGCATTCTGTAGTGATACAGGTATATCAATGTTTATAGCATAACAATTCACATTAGACAAATGATGAAATCAGCACAGATGTCTGTGAGTAGATGAATGAATTAAGAAAAGGCTATATATATATATATATATATATATATATATATATATATATATATATATATATATTTCCACACACAATGGAGTTTTACTCAGCCATAAGGAAGAATGAAATTATGGCATTTGGAAGTAAATGAATGGAAATAGAGAACATCATGCTAAGTGAAATAAGCCAGGCTCAGAAAATCAAGGGCTGAATGTTTTCTTTCAAAGGAGTTGTGGGGAGCTGGGAGGGGGGTGGATTTAGATATCCTAAAGATATAGGGAAGATAAGTGGAGTAGAAGAAGATCCAGAAAGAGGAAAGAGGGGCAAGAAAGACAATGTGGAGTGAATTTCGCAAAATCTCATTACTTGCATGTATAAATATACCACAGGGAATTCCACCTTTATGTTTATGGAAAGCATCAATCAAAAATGAATACATAAATAAATGAGCAAAAGGAAGATCAGTAGATTAGAGGCAGAAAATTAGTGGGAGGGAGGAAAGAAAGGCGGAAGGGGGAAAACAGACGGAAGGGAAGTACATCAAATTGCACACATGTATGATTTGTCAAGATGAACCTAACAACTGTGTATAACTATCTTCATAAAACAAATAAACATCCACCTTGAACTCTGACAAACCTTGAGAAGTGTGTATTTTTATTCTAATTTGATAAGGCGAATAACCAAGTTTTAGAGAGCTGAAGTGTTTTGTCCAAGGCTTCGTGCCTAGCCAAAGGCAGAAGTGAGAGCAGATTCTGTGGCATCAATAAGCCTCTATGCTAAGTGTGAACAGGTAACTGGAGCCAGAGCTTCCTGTCTCTGCTCAGTTCAGGACTGTTTGATACTTTCATGTGAAACGTGTAATATGGACAGGGTGTTTTCTACTCTGCCTGCCTTCTAACCTGGTAGGACATATTGGTAATATCTGGAACTAGTGGTCTCCAAACTTGTCTACTGTTGTCCTTAGCTGTATTTTACACAGTAAGTCTGCAGAGGGGTGTGTGTGTGTGTGTGTGTGTGTGTGTGTGTGTAATTATAAGGTAAAGCAATTAAAAAATATTCAAGGTATAATTTTTTTGTCTCCACTTACAATTTTTAAACTGTATTGGCAATAGCGACAGCTATTTCCTTTTCCCTTCCTTCATGCTGGGTCCTATACAAAATGCTGGGGTTTCCCCAAAATAGCCAAAACAAAGCTGCAAATCAGATGAAGAGAGAGATTTGGGAACTCTGGTTGATATTCAGGAGACTCTGCAGGTCAGCTTCAGGGACTGGAGTACCAGAAGATAAGCGGACGCCCGTCAGGTGTATCAGAAGGTAGAAAACAGTAGTTATTGGTTGTGGAATCAATATAAGAGAAGGTTACAGGGAGGAGAGAGGTATGTCCAGGCAATGTAAACTGTAATACTTATAAAGGAGAAAGAGATGCTAGAAAATGGTGGTGGTTTCCTTCTGGTAGAAGGGCACTAAGGACCCTGGTAACAGCATGATAGAGGGTTATGCAAATTTGATGACAGGTATGGAATTTAATAAATGCTGATTTCTGTTTTGTGCTGCTATGGTAAAGCACCACAGGTTGGGCAATATGTAAACAACAGAAATTTATTTCTCACAGTACTGGGTGGCAGGAGCAGTTGTCAAGGGAGGGCTGCTCTCTGCTACCTCCATGGGACCTTGCTGTCACCTTCTCCATAGCAGAGGAACCTGGGTCCTCGCCTAGCAAAGAATTGGAAGGGCAAGCTAGCCAAAGGCTGTGAAAGGGTCATAATCCCACTCAGGAGACAGGAGCCCTCTGACCTAATTCTCTCTAACACTTGTGCTTACTTGAACATAATCTGTTTCTTAGTTATCAAGACATGTTGATAAGAAAGAATTAAAAAATATACAACTTCTTCATAGGCTCTAAAACACTCTTTCCACCCAGGTCTGACTTCCCACCCTCTGATTTTTCTTCTCTGGGCTCTATTGGTGTGAGCAGGAGAGCCCAGCTGAGATTTGCCTTCTCCATCCTTCCTCTTAGGTTAAGATAGAGTCAAAATGAAATGGTCAACACGTAAGAGAAAGGAGAAGGAAAAGACAGGCAGTGGAAAGTGAATTTTGTGTGCTTATTGCTTAATTAGGATTTGTATATTGCCCATAGTCAAAAGATTCAAAATATGATTTTAGAAAGATTGCTGCCATGCGCAGTGTAATAGATTCTCACTGGACACATCCCCCTTTCTTCTTCCCTCTCCTCCAAAATGGCAGTCTTTAGTAATATCATCCTGCTCATGGTTATCCTCAGACAGGGGTCTCAGTGACTCATGGCATGAAGCCATAAATTTGTGGAATAAGAAGTGGTTTTACAGATATAAGTCTTCATGAGAAAATACATTCTAAGGTCCTTTACTTCTGGTGATAAACCTGAATAAAGAAGACCAATTCCTAGCTCCTACAGTAAATAACGATATCATTAAGTTTAACAGGTCAGTTAAATAGATCACAGTGTAAGGGGTGAATCAAGTCAATCAGCCCTGATAATTTAATCGGTGCAATTTTTTAACCTCTTAAAAAGACTTTCTAATAAATAAAAAGATAATTGAACATTAAACTGTCATTTAAATCACAGTAATTTAAAATGTAGCCATAGTTTAAGATATAAGTGATTGAAATGAATAAATGATACAAAAGGAAGATTTGAAAGAGACCACAAACTTAAATTCAAGGTTTACAGCACTATTCTACAAATAAAAATCTTTATTCCCCATAGCTATCTTATTTGACAATATCTTTAGTAGTGGTTTTAATTTTCATCTTTATTTCTTTAAATGGGTCTGTTGCATGAGAAAAAAAAAGTTTGTAAATCAAAATTAAATCTGAATTATCTCTCATTTGGACCAATTTTTACTTTAGATGAACAATGATGAGGCTTGGCTGATTAGGTTAGGATTCACTATTTTGACTTTTCCAGAACAGTCCAAGAATAAATTAAATGAAGCATTTGGTTTGGAAAGAAATATTAATTTATTTTACAGAACTGATTAAATAATAAAGCCCATTTCCAGGGACTGGTAGAACAGCTGCTTTAAGGTAAGTATGCTGTAAAAGATGAATGTGGCCAGGGAGAGACACTTTCTCAGAGAGTGGTGGGTTGGCCAGAACCACAGGGTGGGGATGTGAGTCCACAGATAAGTCTCTTCTTGCCTGAACACCCACAAAGAAGCTCCATTCACGAGTCTGCAATGCTAGAACCAGAAACCACAAACCTGGGGAGTCTGTCAAAAGCCCCTTCACAAAGTTTAAATTGAGGGCGGGGCTGTGTGCTCCCTTCTAGCACGTCTGCTCAGGTTGCACACTGACGCAGAATTGACATTTATGTCCCTCTAAAGAGGTCTTACTATCAAAGGAGGTCAATATCAGCCACTAGCAGAAAAGCAAAATTCACCTTCTGAATATCTACCAGCAGCTTTTCAGCACTTAATCTTGTGTTTTGCTTTGGTCCCACGAAATGAGCAAAACCAGAACCATTGTACCAGCTGGCTTCTATATCAATACATCCATTTGTTGGGAAATAGAAAAGATAGAAAACAATTAAAAGGCCAAAGCACCCTTTTCCTTAACAACCAACCGCCACTGTGGAATCAGGCTCAACCTTGCTTAGGCTTCGATTATTCACCCTGATTTGCAGTTTCTAAAATGCAAATAAGTCATATTTGGGGATCTTTCTGCAAGTGAACTATTGCTGCCTTGGGGAAAGGTGCAAAATTTGTTACGACTTTGTAGGCTTTATTTTAAATTCAATTACAGTATAGAACTTGACAATTGTATCTGCTTTTCACCACTTCTTGGTGCTGAGAAGTGGTATTGATTCTCTCTTAAAATTCCAGGAGTGGAACTAAGCCAGGAAGATAACTTCAATCTATAGCCTGAGCCCGGTTATGAATAGGTTACACAAAGATTTTTGTCAAAGAAAATTTTCCAGAACCTCTGTATCACAGGATCCCTTGACGATGAAGGTTAGAGAAAGGTTTCAATGGTAAATCTGTCCATATCATTTATTTCAAGGATGAATATATATTGGACAGATGAATAATTGTGTTATTGATATACATGTGCACATATGCACACACACATATAAATACACACCTACTCCTAATCAGTTCTTTGGCTTGAAGTCCTCTGAATGAAATACGCGTGCGTGAACTGCTTTGCACCTGGGGAGAGGAACAGAAATACGTAGTCAGTATCTAGCCTAGCAATATAAAGTGCGGATTGCATTAGTGTATCAGAATTTTAAAGTCATTTAATTATTTCAAATCCTTGTCAGTGTGACACTCAGGTTTAGAAATAGTCTAACCTTCACATGACCAATTTGCAGTATTCATTTTTTACCTGTCCTTGGTATCAGATAGAGAAGCTTCTACTCTTTGTACAGTGTATCTTGAAGCTTCTCATCACAGAAATACCTGGATTTGTGGTAATTCAAGGATGACATATAAGATTCTTGGGCAAAAAAAAAAAAATTGTAAATTCAGCAAATTTTAGAGTAAAATTCAAAAGCTTCCACACTACAAGTTTCCAATGATAACTATCCCATGTTAGAGACAAACAATTTTAAAATATATTTTATGGCTATTACTTGTATATTAGTTTTGGAGAATATTTCCCTCCACTTGGTGCCTTTGTAATTCAGATTAAACACATAGAACAAAGGAAGAACATTCATCTCTTCAACTGCAAAGCTGAAATGCACAATATGATTTGAGTTATGCTCTTAGATATATTTTCATTAGTTCCATGAAATCTGAAAACAAAATGAGGATATTGGCATTTTGATACCTCTGAGCATCCTCTAGGCGTTTTCTTACAACAAAACATTAAAATTCTTTTCCTTCAGTGGTATTCTTACTCCATGTTTTATTCTCTGTTACCTTTTTTTTTTTGGCAACTGCAGCCCACATCCATGCTACTTCACAGGTAACTTTTGGAAGAGATTAACGGCCAAAGGTGTTTTTAATTGGAAGAGGAAAGGTGTTTTCAATTTAATGAATGAGTTTCATTTCTACACTTTTTCCCTCCTCAAAACTGACATTCAAAATTGAGTTTGGTTTTAGCCACACACTTTTCTCCTGCTCTTCCTGTCATGCCTGGCACAGAGTAGATAAAGGTGTGAAAGATGTGTGTCCGCTCAGTCCATCGAGTTTTAAAAAGTGGTTATGGTAATAGGTGTCAAACAGAGTTGGGATTGTGAGAAAGAAAAACATGACTGCCGTAATTTTAGTGTTTCGAGGGTTGGACCTACGTTTGATTTTGTCACGTATTTCTCTTTCCCATAGTTTCTTTGTAGCATTTGATTCTGTGGAGAAGTCAATACATTTAATTATTTAGTGTGTTTAAACTTAAAGATTGGGGTGGGGGGAGCCAGAGTATATGTTATCTAGTTCATCTAACTTGACCATTTAAATAATATCAAACTGGTGGTTAAAAAGCCAAAACTAGTAAAAACTATGTTGATCCTTCCAAACAAATGTTTATTTAAAATAATCTTTAGCCAGGGTGGGGGCACACATCTATAATCCCAGCAACTCCAGAGTCCGAAGCAAGAGGAATCAAAGCCAGCCTCAGGAACTAATGGAGGCCCTTAGCAAATAAACCGGGGCTGTAGCTCAGTGGTTAAGTACCTCTGGGTTTAATCTCTGGTACTACACTACTAGTACTAAAATAATAATAATAAAATAATATAATATTAAAATAAGAATAATAAAATCATCTTTAAAGCATTCTACAAAATAATTTAAGTAAATGTATCAAAATATTTTTTAAAATGCCCCCAATTTTTTATTCTATTTCATCTTGTTTTCATTGCAAAGGACAAAGTAAATAGTGAAAAATAACCTAATTTGACTTTTATTTTCCTACCATACCTTACCCTAAAAAACATTAGGTGAAAATCATAATATAATTTAGTTCCCATTCTAAGGGTATGCATTTTGCAAGAGGAGCATATAGAAGAATAAATGAGGTTGCAACATCTACCTTTCCTAGAAGACTACAGACTTCCTTTTTGAGCTATGCTCACTTATTTGCATCTGCTAGAGAAATTCTGGAACTGTCTGACCACTATCATCCAGGAAAAGGCCACTGTGGGGTCACCATGGCACCAACTGTTTCACGCTCAGTTAACTCTTTAAAATCTGTCTGTCAAACTGAACCCTCATGTGCACAGTTATATTTTTCCATATTTTTGTTCTACTTTTCACATAGGTGAGTCAATCAGGCTGCACAGTACCTTACAATCCCTGGGATGAAAGGAGACGATGACCAAGTCTGTCAAAGACCAGTGGGCCATAAGCATGATGGATTTAGAACCACGAGGGTCATTGGTGACCTTGGCAAGGACTACTTTAGTGGAGCAGTGATCTGGCTGAAAGAGGCACTAGAAATAACACATGGAAAACTTTTTGGAGATTTGCAGTGAAGTGGGGCAGAGACATTTGACTATATAAAAGGCAAAAGATTTTTTGTCTGTTTGGGTTTTCAGATGGACAGTACAGAATGTCTATAAGCTAATGGAATAACTCTGCCAACGTGGAGGAAAATGTCAATTCAGAAAGGGTGTAAACAATTGCTGGAGGCATGACCTCATCAAGGACAGGGGTGTGAATTGAAGGAGTTGCCCTAGAATAGGGAGGTGCAGCTGGTGTGCCTGCAGAAAACCTGTTAGAAGTGACAGCAGACACCACCATCTTTCTCCCATTAAAACCATTATTCACATTCTGGCCAATGTTATTATATTGGGGAAAAAAATTGTGCGTGTGAGTGTGTGTGTGTGTGCGCGCCATTAATACTAAAAGGACAAACCTAATTTTAAAATTGTTATTCATCATATATTTAAAATTCAAGTGTGTGTTGTAAGGCACTTATAACTAAATATACATATATGTTTTATTTCAAATAAATGAAAAAATGTAATGGAAATCATCTCTGAAGTTAATATTAATAAGAGTACATCCTCATAGGAACTTGTAGGTTGCAGCTGTGGAAATGTCAAGTGTGTATGCAGAATATTTTGGGAAAACAGTTTAGGTTGTTAAACTTTAAGAAATAAAAGAATTGAAAGTGAATGAATAACCTAATTTTTAAAATCCTTTAAGACCTGCTAAGGAGTTTTTATTCTATTCTATTCAGGGTAGGGAGATACCAGAGTTTGAAGAAATGGCATAATAGGATCCCATGTTGGGTTTGGAGAGCTTCCTTTCAGGGAGCCAAATTATGAGTCTCCTTTAGTAACAGGAATAGAGAGCAAAGGCAGAGGAGAGAGGAAAGAAAGGGAGTAAAGGTGGATGGTGATGGGCAGGACCTGAATGTGGCAAATAATAGTCATATTTGGCAAGGGAAGGACATATTAGAAGAAGTCAGAAGATGTTGGTGGAATTGAGTAAGATAAGCAACATGGAATCAGAATAATTTGGCCAGAAGCTCTGGAAGAGGCAGCAAAGAGGGAAACGAGTCCTTCTTTTTTGATATATTCAACTCAAAATTCTTGTGGCCAACCCCAGTTGTTATATCCAGCAGGCTGGTTTTAAGACTGTACATCTGGAAGCCAGAAGAGAATTCTAGCATAGAAATGTTGGAGTCATTAGTTTGACCCCAGAAATTGCAGTCAGACCCCGTCTCCATTGGTGTTTGTCCTCTCTATCTGTTGTGGTACTCCACTTTCCCTTCATATCCACATCCAAAATTAATACATTGGGTTTGAGTTTTTAAGCCATTTACATAAATGGTGCCAATACGTATACTGTCTTTGCTGAGATATGTTTACATTCGCTGTCAGTCTGATACCTATTGATCTAGGTTAGAGGTTGGTAAAATATGACCCATAGACCCAAATCTTGCTTACCTCATTATTGTACTATCTTTAAATTAAGAAAGACTTTTACACATGGACATTTGCAATGAATTTGAAGATAGGAAACACTAACTTTGAGTTAGTGTTTAAGTGAAATTGCATGTTTAAGTGAAATTCCAATTAAGTGAAATTGCATGTTCAAGAAGGAAGCTCCCTTCTCTGAAGACCCATGCTAACAAACACAAACCACCAGTTTTGAATTTGACCAATAAAAAAATTTGTGAGAATTTATTTTCTTTCTTGTTTTATAAGCACCTACATAATATCCTCAACTCACATCTTGGCCTACAAAGCCTAGAAAAGTGAATATCTGATCTAGTTAATTCATTATTTTGATGATTGATACTTCTCCATTTTGTAAGTTCTCTCCTTTCTATCTATTCATTATTTAATAAACAAAAATTCCATTGTTTTCTATTTTGGACTTTAAGAAATTTCTTATTTTACCAAGTATTATTTAGACATATGTCCTCTAGATTTCAAAATCTGTTTTTATTTTTATTTTTGTGATACTAGGGGATTAACCAGAGGTTACATCAGAACTATGTCCCCAGGCCTCTTTTTTAAAATTTTATTTTGAGACAGTTTCACAAAGTTGCCTAGGCTAGCCTTGAATTTGTGATCCTCCTGCCTCAGCCTCCTGAGCCTCTAGGATTATAGATGTGTGCCACCACATCCAGTAGCCCCCTACTGTTTAATGTGCTCATTTTATTTTTATACTTTACTGTTTACTCTTAAATTAAAAAGCATAATTGATAGATTTCATTCTTAGTATAGTTTTAGATTTATACAGTAATTAAGAAGATAGTATATAGACATCTATATACCTATCCTGCTCCCAACCTCATCCCTGATCTCCAGCACTGTCCCTAACTTTTTAAAACTTTGCACTAGTATGGTGCATTATTATAATTAATAAACCAATACTAGAACATTATTGTTTACTCTTGTCCACAGTTTACATTAAGCTCATATTTTTGTATGGTAGTATGGATTTTGACAAATGTGTAATGATGGTTATCCATCCTTGCATTCTCTCAGAGAATAGCATCACCTGTTCTTTACCTGGTTATCCCTCTTCTTGAATCCCTGACAAACCACTATCTTTATACTGCCTTTGTCTTTTTTTTTTTTTTTTGTCTTTTCTAATATGCCATATAGTTAGAATCATATATCACATAATCTTTTCAGATTGCTTTCTTTCACTTAGCAATGTGCTCTGTACTTTGGTAGCATGCGAGTTCGTTTCTATTCCTTGTTCAGTAATATTTTGCTGTATGGATGTATTCCAGTTTGCTTATTCATTCACCTGTGGAAAGGAATCTTGGTTGTTTCTAGTTAGGGGCAATTTTTAAAACTGCTGTAAATATCTTCTTTGTGTGGGCATAGTTCTCAACTCACTTCGTTGGGTAAATACCAAGAAATGTGATTGCTGAATTATATAGAAAGAATGCACTCAACTTTATAAAAACAACCTCCCAACTATCTTCCAAAGTGGTTGTATCTTTTTGTGTTTCCACCGATAACGACTGAGCTATCCTGTTATTCTCCATTATCATAAGCATCTGGTATTGTCAGTTTTCTGGATTTGATTTTTCTAATTGGTGTGTAGTGATATGTTATTGTTGGTTTTAATTTAATTTGCAATTCTGCAATAACAAATGTTAATTTTTTATTAATAGACTGTAATGTAGGGGGAAGCATCTTTAATTTATTAACAGGTATAATTTTTAATTTCTCTTGGGAGAATTATTTTCCTTACCCAGGATCAGACAGGCAGTCAGTTTCCTGTCTCAACTTGTGTTGGTTGATGGAGTTTTGCCTGTTTCCATTTCCTAGGAGTTGAATTCCTTCCAGATCCTTGGGCTATGTAGGCGTCTCAGAATCAGTTCTGCTTGGTGGGTCCAAAGTCATCCACAGTTCCTGCTTTGGAGTGGGCTTCAGAATTCTAGCCAGCCACAAGCTGAGGCAGTGTTGAGACGTGATTCCATCTTTGGTTTGGTACCCGTCCTTAATTTCTGAAAGTTGGACTTTCTTGTTCTTTTTCTCATGATGAGTTATCTGTTAAACAAAGCACACTTTAAATGTAAACTCTGTATTTATGGGGTAGTATTCAAAGATATTTTTTCAAAATTACTTGGAATATAATTGCTCTAAAGAGAAACGTACTGAGAATCTATACATAGCTATCTTAGTTTATGACAGAAAGGAAGACAAATTGAAAATTAAAGAATCTAAGTTACCATCTTAAGAAACCAAGTGAGAAGAACAATTTGAAACCAAAATAAGCAGAAGGAAAAAAAATAAGATTCGATTTTTTTTCATTCTAAAAAAGAAAAACAATAGAGAAAAATCAACAAAATGGAAAGCTGAATTTTGGGGGAAAATATTCTAGCCAAGTGATCAAGACCTATAAGAGACACAAATTTAGAAATGAGGAAAGATGAGATTGCACTGTAGACTACTACCTACTGATAGAAGACATTGAAAAATAATAAGAGTACATCATTACAAACTACTTCATGCTTGTGAATTTAACAATTTAAATTAAGTTGACCCATGTAATATAATTACTAAACAACAACAACAACAAAAATCTGCCTTGACCTGATTTAAGGCCCCAGCTAGAAAGCAGTCAATTTCCTTTTTTTTTTTAGTAGCTAATTATATCTATACTTCAACAATTTTTCTTGTAGAGTTCCAGCACGCCTGCCTACTATGCACCTGTTCTTATCACCCCAGGGACAGGTGACAAGACTAGGAACAACCCCCATGTCCTGGATCCTGTAAGATAATTAGAGTTATCCAATACATGGGAAATGGGAAACCTGTCTAATCTTGGTCCACTTTCCATACTACGCTGACCCTACAGCTCCAGCTTAGCCTTCCCTGGGCATAATGTGCTGTGGGCCTTCTCTCCTTAGCAGCTGTAACATGATTCTCCCCTTCAGGGATCCTTGGGTCAGTGTGCTGTGTCCCATCACAAAAAGAATCCTGAATCTTTGTTCTGATTGGTTGTATTGTGGGGGTGGTGGTTGTTTTCTATATGGTACTAGGGATTGAGCCTAGGACCTCATGCATGCTGGCTAGGCAAATGCTCTGCCACTGAGCTGCACCAAGAATCTTTAAATCTTATAAATAAAACAATCACTTCCTTAAAAGGACAAATTGCTAAAACCCTGTAATGAATAAATTAATTGAATAATATTATTTTAGCTATTCAATATCTTGAATCCAAAGTTTGAAAATCTTCCAATAAAGGCAACTTTAGGCACAGATGGTTTCACTAGCAAATTCTATCCATCATATAAGGAAGAAATAACCCATTACTTCACAATTTCTTTCATTAAGGGGAATGGGAGGGAGCACTTCTCAACTCAAGTCTATGAGGCCAGCATGACCTTGACATAAAAACCATAAAGAAGCATTAAAAGACATAAAGTATATGTACCAATATCTGTCATGAATCTACATGAAGTAACCCTGAATAAAAGGCCATAGATTAAATCTATTTATATAAAGACATACCCTACCTAGTAGGATTTCTCTCAGGAATGCAAAGCATTTCAACATTCAAATATGAATCAGTTCAATTCACCACATTAGCAAAATAAATGAAAAAAATGATAAACAAATCACCTCCATAAATGAGGTAGCATTTGACAGGACTAAAAATTCATTTATGATTAAAAAAACTTCAGCAAAATAAAACCACTAGAAGACTTGTTGGACATGATAAAGAGCATCTGCAGGGACAAAGAAAATAAACTCCTATTGTCTTTCACTCTGAAATCTGGATGCTTTCCTCCTCAGATTGAGGAAATGACCATGAGCCCCCTTCTTACGTGGATTCATCTTTGTACTGAGAATGCATTTGGTTAGTTTCCAGTTTATAGATTCTGAGTAAAGTTGCTAACACCATTCATGTATGGGTTTTTGTATGATGTTAACTTTTTATTTCTTTTAAGTTAAAACTTAGGAGTAGGATGGCTGTTTCATATAGTAAGTGCATGTCTATAAGTTTATAAGAAACTGCCAAACCGTTTTACAAAGTGGCTCTATCATTTTGCACCCGGTTCAGCAATGCCTGAGTCCAGTTACTCTGTAAGTTCCTTTGGTATTGGTAAGTGTCTCAGCTAACTTTGCTTCTGGCTATTCTATGGGTATGTAGTATTATTTCATTGTGATAAACTGGGCGCTTGAAATGACTCATCCTGTTGAAATATTGTTTCAAATACTACCCCCCTCCACCCTGCCTTGTACTTTCTCAGGAGTGTCTCTTCAAAGATTTTACTCACTTTTTAACTGGGTTGTTTTGCCTTACAAAAACCTGTGCATGGATCATGTCAGCAGCTCCAGTCATAATCCACAAACTGGAAACAAACCAAACGCCCTTCAACCCATGAATGAATGGGCAGACACCCTCCAGGGCACCCATGGTGGAATATTACTCAGTAATGGAAACATAAAAAGAACTATTGATGATGGCAATACCTGGATGAATCTCACATGTGAACGATACATAGTCTCCAAAGGCTACATGCTATATGGTTGTGCTTAGGTGACAACCTGGAATCAACAAGACTGAAGGAACAGAAAGGTGACATGTGGTTGGTTGCAAGGGCTCGAGGATCAGGACATGGGTTAACCACAAAGAGATGGGGAATTTTTGAGATCCTGTGAGTGCTAGGTTTATCATTTGTAGTGACAGTTACGTGATTTTTTTTTTTTTTTTTTTTTTTTTGGTCAAAATTCTAGACCTATCTATCAAAGAGGCAAAATTTTACTAGATAGAAATTTAAAAATAAAATAACGTCATGCTTTTGTATTCTCACGTCACACTCTCAGTACCACATGGAATTGCCCATCTGCTGCATATGTGCCTAGATTGTGCAGCTAACATCCTCCAGCTTCCGGTGGAGCCACAAACATTACTCATCCGCTGAGTCAAGCATTAAAGAGATGATCTGGTTTGTAATCATCATGCTAAATAAACTAGCTTTATATTCCTAAAATCCTTCTCCAAGATGGATGGCTCCAGTCATTCCTCACCTCCCTCCTCCCATTTCCAATAACACTAACAAGCCGGGTTTTCCTACATCCGCCCCACCCCAAGACAAAGACAGCCTCCTGCAGGGCCCAGCTTCTTGATGAGAATAGGATGTTCCCACCCACCTCTGTATATTGACACTTGCTGTGCTTCTGGCCATAAATCACTTGGTGACATCACATTGTTGCTATAAATCTATGAACAAATAAGCTATCCTTCCATTAGGGAGCATAAAACGGTCCATTTTCAGACTCGGTCTGCATACTGTTTATGGGATGCTTGCCGCTTTCAGGATTTTTACAAGAGAACATCCACTGTTTCCTTCTGGCCCCACTCCAGAAAGCCATGTTAATATTGCCCATTTTCCAAGATATTTGGTGGGAACAGTGCAGAACAGAGCCACAGTTTCCATCAAGGACCTGCACCATGTTTTAGTCTCTATTTCCCAGGCAAATTAAACCCACTGTTTTATGAGCTTCTTCAAAGGAGCTGTGCAGTGACGCTGTGCCTTGAATATGGACACTTGTACTCAGAAAACAAGTCATAAGACAGTGGGGCCTCCAGCATGCAAGTTCTACAGCACATTAATTAATAGCTTCAAGATCCACCTCTGAATTATTTAACTTCCTCAGGGAAAGTGGGGTACTGGGATATTCTATGACATTGGCATTGAAAGCACCATGAGCTCCAATAGGTAATCTGTCAACAGGGAATGAGAACAGGATGAGATCAGCAAGCACGAAGAATCCAAGGGAGGATGAATCGTTATGTGATCCATTCCTTCAGTTCTTTCTTTTAAATAGAAAATGATGCTCTACTCTCAGCAGCCTCAACATTCAGCTCTATGATTTTCTTTCTTGATATTTGTGTCAGAAATTTCGTTTAGGATTTTAATCCAGGTGTAAGTTGGAGTGACAAGAAATTGGCTGAGATCCCTCAGTTTTGCTCAAGGAAAGACATACAAGAATGATAGATGATAGATGACAGATGATGGATAGATAGATATTGTGTATATATGGATAGATATATATTGTGATATATATGTGTATAGACATATATACACATATGTATATCTCATATATGATTATAGAGACAAAAACATACAGATAAAGATATGAATTCTTACTTTTCAATCTATTCAGTTGTCACGGAGAGATAACCCAAGTCAATCACTGGTTTTTGTTTTTGTTTTTTTTCCCCCCTCTTTTTATCCAAATTAAATTATTTGTGTGCAACAGATTTTGGATAGTTGTCCGGTTATTTGTATGGTTCTTGGCCTCACCATTTGTATAACACAAAGCAAATTCAGTAATAATAAAATATGTTAAGTTCATTTATGGCATGACAGGTGCCATGATAAGTGTATTGTACATTTTCTCATTTTGAAGCCACAATAACTCTCTGGAATGTGTACTATTGTTTTTCTCATTCTGTAGATTGGGAAAATCAACAACAGAAAATCAAGCACCTACTTAACATTGTGCAGTTTATAAGAGAAAAATTCTGGATTCAAATGCATGCCTGATTTGAGAGGATCTTCTTTTAAAAAATAATCTAGTGTTGATCCCATTTTACTCATCATTTTATAAAGAGGATGGTAACTAATTTACCCAGCGTTTATATCAGGCTTAATATTTACTGCAGAAAGAACCTGGCTATTTGGAAAAAGGGCAGTGTGCAGTTTTAGAAGAGTTTTGTTGTTTTCATTTTTAATAAAAAATCAGTAAGATAAACTATCTTGTTTATAAGTTGATAAGGCAAATCACAAAGTTCAAGATACACAGGCTGATTTATGAGTGCGTGGTAAAAGAATGAATGGCTTGATACTCAGTGCAAATTTTATCTACTATTGAAATGATGATGAAATTTTTTGGGTTTCAAAATTACAATGTCACTCTAGACAAACCTAATGATTAGGTAAAGACTTCTGGTTTCTTGCTACCTTGATTGATGGTCCCAGATATTTGGGAAATTTCTAGGTTCGACCTGAGAGGCCATTGCTTCTGTGTGAAGAATCCTTAGAAAAAGGCAATTTAAAATCTGTTTATTTCCTTTCTTGTAAATTATTCTTCTAGATCTTAAACAATTTTGTCTTTCTGTTGATTTTATTTACTTACAGTAGTAAACTTGTCTTTTAAATATCCCAGGCTCTTGTGGATTATATGATAATAAATCATGCAATTAAGCACAATTTCATGTGTAGATAGACTTGTAGTTAAACTCATGTCTCCCATCTTGACTGGTGGAAACATGAGCAAGTTCCTTCAATTTTCAGTGTCTTCATCTACAAAAGATGAAATTCTTCATGGATTTCAATGAGGTTTAACTGAGGTGTATTTGATATTGAGCGATGTTCCTGGCACAGGGCAAGTTTCTCAATCTTTGGAGGTAGCTACTATTCATCCACAGTTGTGTGTGTGTGTGTGTGAAAGAGAGAGAGAGAGAGAGAGAGACAGAGAGAGAGAGGGAGGATGAGACAGACAGATAGACAGGTGGAAACACCATTCTACATCTTGAGCATATTAAAAAGAGGTATATAAGTTTTCATGAAATGAAATGTAACCCCTTTATAAATTTGCACTGTAGATATGGAGACATTTCACTGTCCTGAGGTGGCAGTGGTATGAGGGTGAGGGGAGGGGTGGAGTTCATCCATCCAAAGAATTGAAGTAGGAATTCCTTGTGTGTTCCTCATACTTACTCCACCAACACCACCACAATCAAACCAAACACAAACAAACCCAAATTCCAAACAACAACAACAAATCACACACACACACACACACAAATGGAAAACCACTGAAATAAGAACAAACTAAATAAATCCAGAAAGTTAAAAAAAAAAAATAGAGATCAGATAGTTGGCAAGTTAGCCCAGATTTGCAAGTAGAAATGTGTTGGTCATACAGTAGAATTTAGAGAAAAGTATGTGTGATAAAACTTTCAGAAAGTGTATGAAAAAAAATTACCTTGTTTTCAATTTCAAAGAATCCTTGAAACTAACAATAAAGTAAAGATGCCGAGAAGGAAGCAGTCAGAACGTCTGTGGTGGTAGCAGAAACTAAAGATCTTGGAGACGTAGTGGTAACATGGGAATTCCTGGTGGGTATGGTGATGAACAGCTGATAAGTGCTGGTAACATCATCCACTCTCACCTTCCCTCCTGTGGATCCTGCCACATGGGTCCCAACACAAATCAAAGCAGAAAAATTCACAAGAGAAATTAGGTTTCTTTCTTGTGCTTCCTGTGTGGACAGGACTCTAAAATCCTACCCCGACACTGATGCTGTGGTTGTTGTTGGTTGTCTTGATTTTTTTTATCTGAGAATTTTTTATTTTAATCAAATGTATGCTTTAGTTATTTAAAAAAAAAAAACCATTGATCATAGATATGAATGGTATCCCTGTAAGGATGTTTTGTTTCAAGTGATGAGTATTCGACAGTCTTCTATGACCATAGGTTCCTCCTGTAAGTAGGTAGGTTTCTGGGGCCACAGAAGACTTTCTGTATCTAATTTCAAACTCACATTTAATTTGGACAGGAAACACATGTCAGGTGTGCATCCACTTTTAAATTAAAATTTGAGTCAGTGTCTTGGGAGGTCTCTTTTTTTAATATGTGTGGACAAGTGACTGGCCAGAGAGAGTACCAGAGAAAGCTGGAGTAGTTGGTAGTTCATCAAGTCACTGCCAGCCTAAAAAGGCCCAGTATTTTCTTAGAAGCTTCATTTTGGACTAAACCTTGTTTCAAGACCCCAGTATTTTGACAGGAAAGCCTTATATGCCAAGTATCGGCAAGGAAACATAATTATTACTAAAACTGAAGCAAGTACTATTAAATCCTTTCATGTCAATTTGGGAATATAAGACGAAGAGTTTAATATTAACTCAATCAGCCAGTTGCAACTATATATTACACCTAATAGCATTAAGACCTGCCTAGCACAGCTCCTCCAAAGACAAGTGAGGTATTATGGCCCGTCCAAGTAGACATAGTCCACCACAACTTGATTATATTTATATGTTTTCTTGCAAACTCCAGTGGTATTTCTCTAAAAAAATTTTAGGTGTCAACATATGGTTTCAATTTCTCTGAGATATATAGCATAGCTTGTTCTCAGAGGAAATGATACCAAACAGGACTTGTAAATGTATCTTGAGGTAAAACTTAACATCCCGTCCTTCCCTATAAGTCTCCTTGGCTAATGCCAGTGTAACTACCTCAGATGGAAAATCACACCATGACCCAAATGAGTTTTCTCAACTGCGAAAGGAAACAGGTTTCCCTTTCTTATACACACGAATCTGTATTCTAACAGAATTGGGAGTATAAAACTTACACCCACTGATTTATACTCTAATAGAATTCTAAACTTAAAAGTTGACATCAAAAAATAATTGCCTTTATGATCAATTTTGTACAAATTTAGGCAGAAGACATCAAACTAACAAAGTTTCAAAAACTAAAATACTTTCAGTACAGAAAATTTAAAAATCATTCTAAAAATTCCCTGGACAAAGTGTGTTTAAAAAGTTCCATTGGATTTTCTAATTAAAAAAAAAAAAAAGGCCAGTACTTCTGATCATGCCATCTCTCTTGGTGTAAAAAGATTTACAAATTGTTTACCTTTAAAGTACTTTTTAAATGCACTATCAGTGCAGTTATTTAATACATTATCAAATTTTCTGTTTATCTTTAGTGTGTGCCTGAGTGTGTATGTATACTTATATATTACGCATGAATCTATTTTTAGAAGAATAAAACTCAGGAATGTAAATTTAAAAACTCAGTTTGATATCTGAATGTTTTGTCTACATGATAACCCAAATCCAAACAGTGCACAAATCCATTTTTATGCCTGATAGCTTGTTATAGGCATCTCCTCAAGTTATAAATTCTCAGGGACCATGACGTTTGTTTCCACAGACCTCCTGGACAATGTATGTGCACTGATGACTGCTGATGGAGATACAGCATTGTCATACCAGGAAATGTGAACAAAAGTTTTATTTCACGTTAATGTGAAGAAGACAGTATTGGTGAGGAAAGGAGAGATTTTGTCCATAATGTTTTGCCCTAAGTTGCAAATGATGATCTGGAAGCCATAAATTATCCAATAGTCCGTTAAACGGTGTCCCTAAATTATTCAAGATTACATGCCTGGCCACCTTTGTACTATTACTATTTTGTCTCGTAGCAATGGTGTTTATAAAATTTGTAGATGGAAACAGACTAAATAGAACTGGACGCAGCTCTGCTTTAGTGAGCGCGGGGCTCAGTGCAGTTCCTGTACCAATACAAGCGATGTGTTGGGGGAGGACAATGGTGCTTTCATCTGGTTACAACAGTAAAGAAGATATTATATGTAAGAAATGTTTAAAAACACAGAAAATCCAAGCACATAAAAGCAAATCATATAAATCATAACACTGAGCTGTTTGACTTACTATGCATGTTCCTATCCTCTTTTAAATAAATTAGGTCCATAACCTACATACTCTTGTTAATATAGAAAGATAGTTCGGGCGCATCGTTCCATGCAATAAATATAATTCAGTCTTTACAACATCATGACTAAGTAATATTATATTACTGGAAAACAAAGAATTATATTTGCAAAATCTGTTAGACTTCAGGTCATTACTCATTTGGTAGTTATTTTTTTTTAAAAAAAACTTACAATAAACATGACTACAACTTATTGAATGTTAATATGTATCTAATGTGATTTTAGTGCCTGACTGAATTATCTAGTGTAGAGGTTGACAAACTATACCCTGTAGCCAAATCCAGCCCTGTGTCAGTTTTTGTAAAGCTTCATTTGGACACAGCTATATCCTTTGGTTTCCATGTTGGCTAAGTTTCTTCTGAGTTAAAATGGCAGTGTTGAGTAGTTTGCTACAAAGACCATGTGACCCATGCAACCTGTTTTTTTTTTTTTTTTAACAGTAAGAATATTGACCTCTGATATTCAGCCAAAATAATGTTCTATGATGATGGAAATATTCTATCTCTGCACTGTCCAATATGGTAGCCACGTTCTATCATCCATGACGACTGAGCACCTGAAGCATGGTTAGTGTCACTGAGGAATTTTTAATCTTACTCAATGTTGATAAAGTTAAATTTAAGAGGTCATATGTGGCTAGTGACCGCTGTATTAGCACAATTATGAAAGCTCTGGTTTGTCATAGTCCAAAGGCTTTTCATTTAACAATGTCATCTGTAGGAATTTCTGGAAGGCTTAAGATGTAGTAGCTCAAGAAGTAATAGCAGAGCCTTGCAGCCATCGTTATTTTTCCATTAACTTTCTGTGAATTCAACAATATACGGCAAAGAGTCAACGTGACTCTTGTAGTGATTATTCTTATTTCACTTATTTTATTTTAATTAATGAAAGTTATTTAAACTGATCACACAACAGGTTAAACAGAAATAAGAACACTTCTTCCTGAATAAAATCAGAACATCATATTTTGCACCATTCAAATGGTTACCTCTGTTGCTACTATCATCTCTTCTCTCTCTTTAGTTGGTAAAATAACTGAGTCACAAAAACAAACAAGAAATCTCTGAGTTCCTCTCAAAATAATGAGCTAGAGAAATGCAAACAAATGTTTAGTGTCTTTATTTTAAACCTTGAAGATTTAAAAAAAAAAAACGCTATGGTCTTGGATTCTGTTACTAATACAACGTGTTAGGAGAAATGGAGAGCTTGCAGGTGAACAGTTAATAGCAATAGCAACTAAGAATGCTCAGTTACTATTATGAACCTGGACACTTTGCCTTACTGGCCCCCTTCCTCCACCAAAGGAAGGAAGGAAGAGGAGGAGAAGCAGGGAGAAAGAAGGGAGAGAGGGGAAAAGGAGGGAAAAAGGGAGAAAGAGGGGAGGGAGGAAGAAAGGAAAGAGGGAGGGAGGGAGAAAAGAGAGAGAGAAAAATATTTATGTACATATTTATATTACATATATATGTATATATTACATATGTAAATATATATACATAAATTCATATATTTATATTCTACCAAGTTATGTACATCTTATTTCTTCTGCTTTTAGAGGAACTCAAAACACTTTTGCAAGCCTGTGAATTTATCAGTCCTGGTGCCATATCTTCTATGGGAACCCATAAACAAGAACTGCTCTTTGGTGTCTAGGTTTTAGTTTTTTATTTTATTTTATTTTTGGTACCAGGGGTTGAACTCAGGGGTATTCGACCACTGAGCCACATCTCAGCCCTATTTTGTGTTTTATATAAAGACAGGGTCTCAATGAGTTGCTCAGTGCCTCGCCATTGCTGAGGCTGGCTTTGAATTCACGATTCTCCTATCTCAGCCTCCCAAAGTGCTAGGATTATAAGCATGCGCCACAGCACCCGGCTGGTGTCTAGGTTTTATAAGCAGTAATAAAGAACTGTCTCAACCTCCAAAATCTTTCCTGCTATGAATAATGTATTTCTCTGGCATAGAATTAAATGGGCCTTTCAAATGTAAACATTTCAAAAAGTCAGATAACAAATAAAATTAATTATGATTAAATTTAATTACTGCATAATTTTCTCTAGTCCTTTGCAGAGAGCAGTGATGGTATGAAAAACCTTAAGTGGAGTTTGGAGGTTCAGTTCATCCAGGAGTGTGGGTACACTAGGAACAGGGTTTTTTTTTAAAGTAAAGCTACCATACACATGTGCTTCCTTCTAAAGCTGGGGAAGTACATACATTAACTCTTTTGTTTAACACTCAAGATGCAAATACTTTGTGCTGGCAATGCTGTGCCCTGTTGTGTTTTCAGCCCACAGACTAGAGCCAGTCAACTGCAGATTGAGTCTGGGATGTCTGTCTCAGTTTTATCCATGAAACAAATATTTATGTCCCTGGCCCCATTTGGGTTTTATTGAGGCAACAATGTGTTAACTCTTCATACAGTGCCTGTGTATGATAAGCACTGACCAAGAGTTAGCTCTTAATTGTCACTAATATTCTCTCTGAAGGTAGAAAGAGGAATGCAACACGAGTATTGCAGCTGAGGAGCTCACAGCAAGCTCATGGGTCTGTTCCATCTGTCATGTTCACTTCAATTGATAGTAGTGCCTGCTTGGACTAATTGTTATGAAGAATTTTGAGGTTTTAATTTAAATTCAGAGAAAAGGTGTCCCTAGATGTTGAGAACAGTGATTTGAATCATAGGCCTCTGATTGTCCATTGGTAGGAGCTGCGCCTGCACTGGGAACTTCCCTTGCAAAGGCTTCAGGTTAAGACTGCCCAGTTGCTATGGTAACACCTTGCTCAAAGGAGATCCTGTGCATGGCACAGCACTATCAGTCTTGACCCTGAGTTCAGACACCAGCTGCTGGAAGTAGAGAATTAGAAGTGCAAAACAATAATAATAATAATTACAATTGCCTGCCCTACATTTCATCCTTCAACCTGCTTGCTTTGAAGAAACTTTCACACAAAAAAAATCCCTTTTGATGTTAAAGCCTGTATAATAAATTTGCCAAGCTAGCTCTAGTCATTCATTC
Source organism: Geosciurus inauris (assembly GCA_004024805.1). Taxonomy (NCBI): domain Eukaryota; kingdom Metazoa; phylum Chordata; class Mammalia; order Rodentia; family Sciuridae; genus Geosciurus; species Geosciurus inauris. The sequence continues at coordinate 93,907 of PVHX01000954.1, forward strand.
TCTGTCAGGAAATGATGTCCCACCTGGTCTCGGCTTTCTCTCTAATTGTGTCTGTTTGTCTTTTCTAATTGTCCATCTCCCCTCTTCAGTTTCTAAATTAATGGCCTTACAGGTCATGGCACCAAGCTGTGTTGGTTCATTTTGTGTTGCTATAATAAAACACCTGAGGTCAGTAAATTATTAAGGAAAAAAGGGTTTTGAAACTCACAGTTCTAGAAGCAGAGAAGTTCAAGATTGGGCCACCATATCTGGCAAGGGCCTCATGCTGTGTTGTAACATGGCAGAGGGTATCATATGGTAGAAGTGTGTGTAGGAAAAGCAAGCCAATATGTGCAAAAGAGGCTGAAACATCAGGAGTAACCTTGCTTTCTGACAAGCTGCTTCTATGATAACTAATTCAGCCAAAAGAGAGGTAACCAACGCAGTCCCAGGAGACCTGGCCCAGTTTCTAAAGACATTAATCCTTCACCAGGGTGATGCCCTTGACCTAGGTACTTTCTAAAGGTCCACCACCTGACTCCACAGCATTGAGGCATTAAGTCTCAAGGTGGGTATCATGCTTTCCCTAAATATAGCACTTCTGCATGAGGGAGAACAGCAGAAGCAAGACGGCCTTGATTCTTGCAACCACACAACCTAGAGAAGTTGCCTTCCTCTCCCCTGAAGACTCTCATGTGACAGATGTCCTGCCTTATACTGTAGAAAAGAAATGTCACACAGAGACACTAAGAAGAATCAGCACAATAGGCCTTGTTCCATTTCCCATATATTACCATCAGATCTGACCCGCCCGTCCTCTGATCTCATTTCTACACGACTGATGTTAAAAAAGACAGTTTTCCCTGGATCTATGGGTGTCCACTTCTGAAGGATGTCAGGTCACATAAAACTTATATTCAATAAATATGTCTGCTTTTCTCTTGTAAGTCCCTCTTTTGTGACCACAGTCAGCCATAAACCTTGCAGTGAGTGAGGAAAAAATTTCTTTTTCTCCTCAACATACCATGCTTCATCATCTGTCTAATAAAATGAAAGGAAAACAAAGTCAGCATTTTAGTGAGTTATAGTTATAAGTTCCTGATTTTCTTTAAACATGTACTTAGCCTAAGGTCATTAGAGACTTTCATTCCTATGGTGTATCTATTCATTTGCAGTGAGAATTCAGGCTGATGTTGTTACATTTTTTTGACCTATTTTTGTTCCCATCTGAACATTGATTGTTTGGTTTGCACAAAAAGGAACAGTGAAATTGTAAGAGGATATAACTGTACAATAATTGAGAAGCTGTGACTGCCTTTTGGAGGAAGAATCACCTTGTTGGACTCACCTATTTCTTGCTGGGTTCTCTAAAGTTCTATTCATTCTGCAGATTCCTTGCTAAAACACGTGGCTTCGTGATGATTTGGAAGCCAGTTTCTATTTGGTTCTATCTGCCACAAGCAAACAGAGGCAAACAAATCCTTTATAAATGAAAAATGGCAAAAACAGCCCAATTCATCAGCCCAGCCAATAACAAATGCCATCTCTGGATAGCCATTTACAAAATTACCGACAATGCAAATCTTGATCAGAAAAACAAATCTGTAAGGCTTGATTCTTTTAAACTTGAGTTCATCCTACATAAATCTGGGAAGGTATTTGCCGTTGAATACATGCACACATATGTATCTTTGTCAATCCCAATGCACATCTCTGTATTTCATTCCCATGTATGTAAATATCTGCTGGAACTATATCATTCTGAGTTTACTTTTGAATTATAGAAAAGATTTCAGTATTTGTTTTTCCTTTTCCATTTAAAAACATTAAAAATGGAAAATTCATACCACAAAATTAATATTTATGTAAATGGATTTTCTCCATATATAACTAGTCAAATAAATCACTAGAAACTTAAAATGTGTTCTATAACTGCAAAAACTATGTTCCCTATTCATTAGCATTTCTTTTCACAGTTTAGCGAAACAATAGTAGCATAGATTTTACTGGTAAGATACAGATACTAGAGTTAGACCATGGTATAATTTAATATTTATTAAATTTATTTTAATAAATGAAAAGTTGTTTTGCCAAAAAATAGGTATAAAATGGATTGTAGAGATAGAACTAACTAGATGTTTTAATACTTAACTACATATTTTAAGTACATTAATTAGCTGGAATAATTATAAATGTGAGTTTCTTGTTAAACAGAGTAGGAGAAAATGTAAAAACAAACCCATGGATTGAAATACAAATCAGTCTCCTTCAAAAATGGTTTCCTTATAAGAAATAGATACACATAATTATTTGGAAGTGCCGTTAAGGATAATATTTAGTTTCAAAAAATGGTTTCCTTATCTTTCCTCTGGTTTTCTAGTCTGTAGATATCGTCCAAAAGCAGGTATATGTGTGTGTGGGGTGCAATATTTGTAATTTCAATCTTCAGTAAGTACTATTCATATTTAAATATATTTCCTTAAAGTTATTTGATCTTTTTGATTTTACATGATCAGCTTTGCGCTGCATATAATTTTCCATGCTGTATCTATCTCCTTAACTCTATAATATGAACAGTTTCTTAGGACACCAAAACAAAATAAATGGAAATTAACTTTGCAAATAGAACTCTAATAGCTATATGCATATACATTGCGCTGCCAAGGAACTAGCTGATCTTTCCTATAGATAGTGTTTACTAAATAGGCCTTTTTCTGTGAGTTCCATAATCTCTTCAAAAACCATTCAGCTCTGCTATTATAGGGCACAGGCAGTTGTTGACCACACACAGAAAATGGGCATGTTTTGTTTCCACCCTCATTCCCATTCTGATGTATATGGATTTAGAATTTTGAATTCCACACAGTAATGACATATCACACTGTAGCATTCTTCTCATGTTTTTTTTTTTTCCTAATCGCTTGGAAATACAAAAACCATTTGTACCCACAATCTCTACAAAACACATGAAGCTACTGGACTTGGTCTGTAGGCCTTGATTTGATGACCCCTGGTCTATGGCTTTTGCTTTTGCTTTTGCTTTCTTGGTGCTGGGATGAAACCAGGGCCTCGTGCATGCTGGGCAGGCACTCATGCCACCACTGAGCAGCTCACCTAGACTCTCCATGGTCTTTGACACACTGTCTCTCCTAACCTGAACCCTAAGCCCCAATTCTTCGGTTGACCTATTGCTTCTACCTCAGACCTTCTGATACTATCTGAGAACCATGGCTGTGAAAATATGCTTTTAATGAAGGCATTTAATAAACGAGGCCATTTTGTCAAAAGAGATCTCTAGAAATTAATTCTAAAGTTGCCATCTCCTAAAGCCTAAAACTAATCTGATTTATGGGGATTTATCTGAGATAGTTTGTCTTTTTCTTTTTAATTAGTAATTATAAATTACTATTGAAATAAAGCCATTTTCTAGTATTCGTATTACTGTTTTCCTTTATCATTGTGTCAAAAACAAAAATATTGCATGGACTTAAATACAAGAATATGAATGTACTGATGATATTTGACGGGTTAATGGAATGAATTCAGATCTATAATGCAGAAACGTGTCCTAAAGTGTTCTCAAATACTGCTTGTAAGTTGACATCTATCAACTCTTTCTCCAAAATAATTAAATAATAATGCCATAAAAGCCTTCCTAAAATGAGGACAACCGCGTGATAGGAACGTCATCTTGTGTTAGACTTACAACAGTGACTTGAGCTAGGTTATAATTTTGATTTTAGTGATTAGGACATCGAAGCTCAAGAGACTTTGAGTAAAGTTGGATCACAAAGTCAACAGAAGTAGAAATTTGAACTTAGGCCAATCTGACCCCTACTATATACTTAGCTATTAAGTGTCAAAGATGAGACTTCATTGTTCATCACAGTGACTAAAACATGTAAAGGCCACCCCCCACATGTGGCATCTTGGCGTTTGAGAAAGCAGCAGATGTAGGAAGACCTCTCCCACCTTCCCTCACCCTTTTCTGAAAGAGGCTACAGGACTTTCACAGAGGTGCCTTCCCTATTCCTGAAAGAAAAGAGCATCTTTATGGCTAAAGAAAAGGATGCAGAAGAATCTACCAGTCCTGCCATGTCCCCTCACTTACCACCATCACACATTCTCTTTGGTCCTCCAGTCACATTCTACTATGACTGTGCACTCTTCCCAAAACCTAATCATAAAAAAAAAAAAAAAAAAAAAAAAAATACAAGTTTACCTATTTCTTCAGGTTTTTCATTTCCTTGGGAAGGCCCCTGTATAAGTAAAACTTACCCATTTAATACATTCGTTTGCTTTTCTCTTGTTGATCTGTCTTGTCATAGGGCTTCAGCCAAGCACCTTGACATGGATGAGAATAAAAGGTTATTTTTATTGCCTATAAGATCATGCCTGCAAAATTCAATTTCTTGCAAAATTTCATTTTCTAGCAAAATGATTAGCAGATGTAAAAATAATAATAACCATTTCCTAGTGCGTTTCAAAATTTCTTTAGTAATTTGACAGTTTTTTTTTAATGTGTCCCCACAATATTTCCAAAATGTAATATTCAACCTTACTGAAAAGAACTGTCATTGAGAAAAGATTTATCAGGGGAACCTGAAGGCACCGGTTTGGTCTCCCCACCCCCTCCACTCTCCCATTCCCCAGTATTAAGAACCAAAGTCTAGCATTTCCTTTTAGGTTTGTTAAGAGGAAGAGGGAGGAAAAATGGCCCCTGGGAGAACACTGAGACAACACCATTTGCATATCTTAACAGCCTCTCCTGGCGCCCAGAGAGCAGAGAACAGTTGAAGGATATAGAGTTCTTTTACAAAGCATCCAGCGGAAATTACCACTGATGTTAATTTGAAACAGAATGAGATAGCCACACTGAAGTGCCTTGAGGAAGGACACAAAGAGGGCCTTCTCTAGTCCTGGAGGTGCTGACAGTGTGGGCGAGGGCCCGTCCTGTGCAGCTGATGGAAGGAAGGGCACATCCTTAAATCTCAACACCTGGACAGAGCTTGGGCGACTTTGAAAGAGAGCTACACAGACGGTTTCTCTTAATGACACGGCAAAATTCCCAGAGGCATCTGCAGCTGGCTCACTTAGGAACTGAATTTTTTTAATCTCTCTCTCTCTTTTTTTTAGAAAGGTTCATTTATCAGTACAAAGTTAAGCTGCTTAATAAACCCTTCCTAAGATTCCATTTAAGATAGGTATATTTGTGCATTATTGTGTGTCTGGGAGCTCTGAAGTTTGGGGTTGCCAGTGCATGGCGATAGGGTGAATCAACCTGCTTCAATTTCAAATGCAGTCCGAGAAGACAGGCATTCTGTTCATAATTGAACCTAATGACCATCCCATGCAGATTTTCCATTTGTCTTCCCTATTAAAAGTACCATCTCCCCTCTATCCACTTGGAATTCAAAATGGAATAAAATGGGAATTTTGTAGATAAGTATTTGGGACATGTATCTATCATTCTATGACTGTGACTTTAACTACTTGTTTCCCAAAATAATTGAATTCTGTATATCCATTCAACTAGTGCTAGATGTCTCATAGGTATGTAGATTTAAATTCCAGCTCAGGGAAACAGCAAAGCGTCCCTCCTAAGAGACATACTGGGGAGAAAGTACGGGAAAGAAAACTTGCCATCTCAGAGCGAAATCTGTTTTGTTTTATTCTAACCTGCGCAGCTGTTACATATAGCCTTTTAGCACATGGGGCTGGCATGAGGTTAGACACAGTGAACATGATATAAAGGCACTGTGTAAGCATTTAGTGCCAAGTCATTCATTACTAAATAATTCAGGCATACTGCCTTGGAAGCTACCTAAAACCCTTTCAGAACAAAGCGACATAAGAATAATGAACAGAAAGTAGTTCCCTCTATCATGAATTCTTAGCCTGAATAAAGTATGGATACTGAAAGAATCCAAAAGAAGAGGGAAAAAAATAAATAAAAGCAACAACAACAACACAAAAAATTCATTTGGTTCTCACTGTAAAGATTAGACGACCAGGGAGAAGATGAATTAAGCCACTCGGCAAGGCTTTATTGGAATACACGCTCTCGGGCCAAATGCCCCGTCTATCAGAGCGTGTCTGGAGAAATGGCGCTGGAGCTTCAGTGCACAAAGAATTTCAAGAAAACCCAGTCAGGAAGGGGACGGCTTGGGGGCAGGAACAGAAGGCCAGAGTCCTTCCTGGATAGGTCAGGAAAACCCGCTGATTGACAGGAGGCGTGTCTACTGGTGGCATCAGCATCTGGCTTGCGGCTCCATTCTGCAGCTACTGACCGGTCCCCCTAATGGAACATCCTGGACCCTGACCAGACCTAACACTCACCATGGAAGCACTTTCCATTTGTTTTGGGCTTAAATGATAAGCTCCTGAGATGAGTAGACAACCACACACAAAAGAGCGTCTCTAACTGGAAAACTCCACCCACACTTAAGATGTAATGAAATCTTTCTTAGGACAAAGGAAATTCACAATGAGATCTGTGACTCTTGGTGGGGGGGCAATTTTGATGTCTGTTATGGTTTAGACTTTTGGAGGTATCCCCTGGAAGCTCATGTGTGAGACAATGCAAGAAGATTCAGATGTGAAATGATTGGGTTGTGAGAATCTTAACCTAATCAGTGGTTTAATCCATTGAGCTGGATTAACTGGCAGGTATGGGCAGGTAGGGTGTGGCTGGTGGAGGCAGAGTTTATATTTTGTCCCTGGTGAGTGAAACTCTCTGCTCCCTGGTTGCCATGCTGTGTCCCCAGCTACTTTCTTTCTCCATGTTCTTCTGCCATTACGTTCTGCTTCATCTCAGGCCCAGAGCTATGGAGTTGGCTGATCATGGACTGAACCTCTGAAACCATGAGCCAAAATAAACTTTTCCTCCTTTAAAGTTGTTCTTGTCAGGATTTTCAGTCACACCAATATAAAAGTTGACTAAAAGTGCCATAGATAGGAAGAAACATGTCCTGAGAAAGAGAAACTAGAGAGAACATTGGAAAAGAAATCTTTGTGAAATAAGACTTTGGGATGGAAAGAAATAAACATAGACATTTGAGATTTTTTTTTTTTATTGTAGGACATGGAAGGAAGATAACAGTTATTAAAGAAAGAATGGAGATTTTACATTAATAATGGAGTGTTACATCCGGAGGACATTGTTGTTAATATGCCCATGCTTCTCCTAAATTTTGTGTGGATTTAGCTTGTCACGACAGCAGCCATCTTGAGTAGCTGGAGTGAGTTACCATGGCCCAAAGTAACTATTGTTGGTTTTTTCCTCCATAGTTTCCAAGTCAACTATAAACTGAAGAAACTAAGAGAGTGGCAATAATACATAAAACTATTAGAGGAGCTTTATAACTGGATCCTGGTTACAAGGATCAACCAGACCCATTCAGCTGGATGAAGTCTCTTTGGTCCAAATTGATATATATGTCCCTCTTCCTGACCCAAATTGTGAGAATATAACTGGTCTTGCTGTTGCCCAGGATCACAGTTCTGTCAGTAGGTCTCCCAAGGCTTTGCTGTCTGTGTCATTCCAGATGTGTTTGCCTCCCTTTCTTTAGTCTTACCACACCTTCGGGCCAATCCTCATATGTAGGTGTGAATTATTCCAGTGCAGAATTCCTCTTCAGAAAGCACTATTGCATCAAGATGACACATGGAAAAGAAAGACAATCCCCGGTTCCATGGAGACCTCTCCACCATTATTATCTGCATTTAACATATACTGAATGACCCTGAACAAAGGTGGCACTCAGGTGGTTTGTCTAGTAAGTGGTAAAGGCCTGGGACTGAGCCTCAGGTCTGACTACTTTTAGAACCATTTTATTCTATCTCAAATATTGTTCTCAAACATGGAGTGATTCCAAAATATGGACAACAATGGAAAATTAGATAAAGTAGGTGAAGTTTGTAGAAGATAGTGCCACTGGTACAGTCTATGTCCCATGATTCTATGACAGGTGTTTGTGTTCTGGGTTTTTATTTTTCCCCCAGGTAACTAGGAAATAAACATTAGTGTTGCTGAGTGGTTGTCTTTTAAAAATTTGTGTGATTCAATAGTACATGTTTGTTAGCCACCTAACACCCAGTACTAGCTATGGAAAAAATATATTTCACAATATAGAACATTAGGTGCTGGAAAAAAAATGTTAATCTCCTGGTTGATAAAAGTCAGCACATAGAAGAACACCAGAAGGCCTGAATCACTCACAATCAAATGTTTATTTTTATTATTAAGAAAGAGAGAGTTCTATAGAATGGAAAATCAAGAAAATATTTGAATTAAAACAAGTGGGAGAGAAATAAAGAATAATAAAAGTTTAGTATTATTTTAATCCTCCAATACATAAACATTCTGTTTAATGCAGGAATCACTGGAAAAATAAGTCAGGTGAGGGAACAAGACAAATAAGATGGAAGTTGATAGTATAAGGGATCCAGGCTTTGGTGGGGAAAAAATGCTTATTTTGATCAAATTAGTTCTGGCCAAGTGAAAGATGTCTTTGCATCCATGCTAAACAACAACCAAAAATGAACACAGTGATTCCCATTACATTATCTTAATTCCTTTAAACAACCTTTCTGATGCTAAGATTCAATGATTCTGGATGTTATACAAATCACATTTTCTTTAAGTGCCAATAGTTTCCCTCCACAACTTATTGAAAGGAATGTGCATATATTCAACACCCAATTCCAGAAAATCCTAGTTCATAATAATGCTCTATCTACGTAATAGAAAAGGATAAATTACATGTCCATGGCTTACTAAGTCTTGTTTTATTTCTACCAAAAGATCACTTTTAGAACTTTTTTGTACCTAAACAAAATGTAAAAGTTGGTGAAGGTTCTTCATGTTCAAAAGTCTTGATGTACCGCAGCATCTCACCAACAAATTCAGATGCAGAGCAAGCCTTGGAGTTCCCCAAGCTTTGGTTGATGGGAAATCGAATAGGTCCTTAAAAATTCATGGATATACTTTGATGGCCCTTTCCATGCCAGGCCTGAAATATTTTCGTGGAAGTTAGCCAAGGAACTAACTAAAGAAAGAAACAGCACAAAGCAGTCAATCAATGGTGTATGGAAAATTCTCAGGACCTCTGTGTAATTAATCCTTTAAATTTATTAATTAGGACAAAACTGTTTGGGGATCTGAGATAAAGAAAATAATTAAAAGGTGGCCTGTGCATTGGACAAAATTGACACATCTATCCAGCTGGACCCTACACTTAGAATTCCTGTTGTTCATAAAATGAAGACAATAACATTTAATTACTTGGCTAAAAGAAAATGCCACAGTATGTGGAAATAAAACTTCACAAAAGAAGGATTAGATTAAAACTGTGGGGTATCACCCATGGCTTCGGTGGCTCCTGTGAGCTCCGACAGCTTTCAAATTGCTTAAACTGTTAGTAAGGTGACTGTAACATTGACCAGCAAGTGACATAAATCCTGAATTAATTATAAGGACTTAAATAAGCAAAAAGAAAAGGTTTCAGTGGGTCGAGCTTTATTGTCAGATGTCGGCATAATGAAATTTTAATCGGTTTGTTTATTCAAGGAAGAATTAATTGCATATCACATTGCAGACAATGTAGGGACAAGGTAAACTTACCTGGCCTCAGACTATTATTTAAGTGGATCACTTGTATCTTAATTTTTTTCTGACAATTTATATAGCCTTCAGGTTTTATCAGGCCTGTGTCCAACTTGTCATGGTGACTGAAATGAAGCAGTATTTAATGAGATCTCTCTCGGGACTGCTTTCATTTTTCATGAAAATGTCCATCTTTCCCATCTCCACATCTCCACAGAGGTCATTCTCCTTCTAATTTGAAGTAAGTCATTATTTATAGATCGTTTTAAATTTATAAAGTGGTGAGGGGTGTCCCAGTTAGCTGAATGTCCCCACAAAGGTCCCCAGATCGGTGGTGAAGCCATCCATTTACCAATTAACTTTTAACCTTCACGAGCTGACAAACTTGACTTCCTTTCATGTGAAGAAAATGAGCTAATGTTTGAATAGAGCCAGGTTTTTGTGTATAGTCTAAGTACCCTGCACCTGAAAATCTGCCACTTCCCAGAAATGCAGTATGAACTGGACATAGGGCTTCCCACAAAAGAAACCCTGGGGCAATGATGCCTGAAGTTGGAATGTGTATTTGCTAATTTCCAAATCAGTTTCCATTTGTGGAACGATTTTTCTACATACATTTTATCACGATAGCTCAAAGATTTTCTTTGCTATCAAAATTTATTCCCTTCTGGAGTTTATCTTGAAATTTAGTATCTGGAACAAGAAAGTGCAAATGAACTAGGGTAAGAGAGTTTTGCTTTATGAGAATGGAATTCTATTCTTGACTTAACTAACTACGTGAACTATTCTTTGAGCAAGGATTGACTGAAATATCTAAACACAACCAGTGTTACACTAAATTTTCTTGGTCAGAAACCCAAGGCTGACCCAAGGAGTATTGGTGTGTACCACTGAATGACTGATGGCTGTCAGGAATTGCTGTTTGTGCTTCATGTGGCTTATGTCCTATTTGGTCCTCATGGCAACTTTGTGAAATAAATGGCATTATTGTGCAAATTATAAAGAAAGAGAAGCTGAGGCTTTAAGATACAAATAACTCCTTAGTGGTACAACCTCCTCCGGGAAGTAGTATACTGTATTAATCATGTTGTTTAAAATTTCCTATATTTTATTATGGTTTGCCTTCTTGGGGTCTTGAAGACCCTGAGAGAGCCTGCCCCTCAGGGGATTAACCAGTTTCTGAAGAAAACCAACAACTCTCTTCAGAGGAGACTTTGGATTTGCAGACCAACAATTTGAGAGCTCCTCTTCCCAACCACCTCCTTGATCCAACTATCACACAGGTAGCCAAGATTCCCCAGGGCCAAGGACTGGACAGCTAAGAAACATCCATGATAGCTCAGAGTCTGCTGAAGTTTCTGGAACTCTCCAGTCTTACCCTGCTCAGCTGCTCACCCTGCCTCACCCCTTCATCACAATGAAGACTGCAAGAAAAGCCCCAGCTCTGCTTTTCCCTTGTTCTTTCTGCCTCTTGACCAACTCCTGTGTTTCCGTGTGTGACGATGCATGGTATAATGTGTCCTTCCTCTTGGGATTGAGAACCACACACTTCAGCAGCTTTTGTCTCCTGATCTGGTGGCCTCATCACACTTGCAGAAGAACCCAAAATTCTGGGCACGTGATAAAACAGGAAGCCAGGGTTCAGCCAAGGCCCTGAGCCCAACCACATCCTCCTTTGTGGAGCCAAGAATGGTGGCTCATCTCTCTCCTTTTCCTCCTCCTCCTTCTTCTCTACCTTCTCATTCAATTTTAATTTTTACCATAAGGATTTTAGAAGGAGGTCTGAAGCAGCCTTCACTCAGTCTGCACCAGTGTCTTCAACCTGCATAACTTGAGTACAATTTAACAACTAGGGAATCAAGATGGGTAAAATCTACAAAATTTATACAGACTGGTTCTTAAGTGTATGGGGGTGGGTGGGTGTAGTTCTATGCAATATTATCACATCTGTATCTATTTTTTTTATAACCATCACAATCAAGATATTCGACTACATCACCACTGTAAGGCACCCTCCTGTCACCCTTTACCCACATCTCCCTCCACCCAGATCCCATGCAACAACTACTCTGTTATGCAAATGGATAAAGTATCATTCCACCAACACTGCATTAATGAAATCATGCAGTATGTATCCTTTTAAGAATTTTTCACTCAGTATTATTTCCAAATTTCTAACGTACTACTACACTTTTTTTTTGTCATTGTTGAGTGGCATCCAATGGTAGGGATATATCACAGCTTGATCATTCATTTATTGAAGGACATCTGAGTAGTTTCCAGTTGAGGGCTGGTCTGAACAAATTACTATGAGCATCTATCTATCTTTGAGTTTCTGTGTGATCCACTGACGGCCCCAGTGATGTACCCCTTCCTGTGGTACATACCCATGTGCTCCACCAGGGCTGACTCTGTGCATCCCATTAAATAGAAGGAGATGGTGGTGACCTGTGCCAGTTCTGAGCCTGAGCTTTAGGAAGCTTCTGCACTGGCTCTGTTGGAAGTCAACTAGTCCTGACTAGTATACAGTTTATTTGTCAGTTGACAATAGCTACAAAGAAAATATAGGTGTTGATCATAGTTGTACAAACAAACAGTGTATACCACCATGGCTTTATTATCAAAATCTTCTGATATGTTTAAATATCATAGAGTGTAGCATAATAATTTCATTTAATTTATGTAGAAATCCAAGATTTCTAGTAAGTTGAACATATAATAAACTTTATATGAAAACACAGGTGACTGGTAATAATAGAGCTAATCTGAATTCAGCAACATATCACAAAGGAACATTTCATTCTATTTTATAATTTTACATAACAACTACAGCAATAGGGAGGAGAGAATAATTAAGTTTAATTGCCCAAATACTCCTGGCAATGAGTTTTAACCATCTTTTTTTGTTTGTTTGTGCTGCCAGCAAAGAGACAAACTATGATTTGACAGCATCTGATAGAGAGGCAGACAGGCACTCTCCAGATTTGTTTCTAAGTTATTATTGGCTTTCTTTCGTCATTTAGCCCAAATTAAGTGGTGGTTAATGTGGTTACATTTTACTGCAGCTACTCAAATAAGGTTACATAAAGCAGAAGATGAAAATAAAAGTTTACAACAAGCTTCATTCTGCCTTTTTTTCTTTGAAGCTCTGTGGAAAGTATGACTGTATTGTACCTTCAAGTTTTTCATATCATTAATCTAAAAAAATTTTTTTTTAAATGACAAGCTGAAAGTAAAAAGAAAAACAAGCAAGAACAAATTCCCGCTGTTGATTATTTCCCAAGGAGAACCCTCTTCATGGTCCATGGTGGAAAGCATTGTAAATTGTGTTCAAAATCATGTTTTCATAATGTCTTCAATCTTAAAATTTGTAAACACGGGGCTTCTTTTTAATGCATGCTGCATTAGATAATCGATATGTGGCCGGTGTTTGACCTCACCTTATTTTCTGCTTGATTTCATGTATGTCAACATGCACGTATTCAATTGTCCTCAGAGTGGATCAAAAACAAATCACCGACAGAGCAAAAATAGAAATTTTAGTTCTGTTTGGTATGAAATTTATTTAAAAAAAAAACCAAGGTCACACAAAACAGGTGAATGAAGAGACACTAAGAGAAATATTGAAAGACTACCACACATCTGTCTGCTGCTGGAGAACTCCTGTAGGGGCTAGAGTCTCTTGTTTCCAATTTATATTGATTGTAAAAATGAGATTCTAATGGAAAAGAGGAGGTTAAAAGAGAAGATTTGAATCTGGATTAGAAAAGTTCAAATTCATGACTCACTGAGGGTGTTTTGAAAATATCTCAATGATGGAGAGCTTAATAAGCAATTTACTCAGGCTACCTTATGCTAATCAAGCCAACTAATCAAGCCATATAAATGCACAAATATAAAAGCTAAATAGTGCAGTGTGTGGTGGCACACACCCGTAATCCCAGCGGCTGGGGAGGCTGAGACAGGAGGATCGAGAGCTCAAAGCCAGCCGCAGCAAAGGCGAGGCACTAAGCAACTCAGTGAGACCCTGTCTCTACATAAAACACAAAATAGGGCTGGGGATGTGGCTCAGTGGTTGAGTGACCCTGAGTTCAATCTCCAGTACCAAAAAAAAAAAAAAAAAGTAAAATAATGGAATAATCATGTGTGTTTATAACTTCAACAAAAAGAGGTTGGATGGTGCATGGATGGTCAGGGGTGGGAGCTGGAAGGTGGTGGAGATTATTAACTGACGGCCTACCTTGTCCACATTTGAGCTTTCAATATTGCATTCATAGGCCTCATGAATAGATTACAATTCTTCCAACTCTGTCAGAAAAATTAATGTCTCTAATGACTGTATTTAAATGAGAAGGAAAAAACAGTAAAATTGAAGGGAGAGAATAAACTTGTTCCATTTATAGATCTATCACCTTAAAAGATAGAGCTTTTAAAAGATTATTAATATAAACCTAACTTTTTCTGAAAAAAATACATTTTTCTACATTTTAGTCATATATCTTTAAGGGTGGTCTAGATCTTTCTTTGATCACATGCTCTCCACTTATTAAGTACTTGTACATACAATATTATACATAACCTATTAGTGCCCAAAGTAGGTATAAGCACTTGGCAACTAAATAGTCAAAATTCCGATGTTTATTTAATTTAATAAAATTATTTAGTTGGAGAAAGAAAACATATTTTGAGCAGCCAAATTTATCTTGAAGTGACTATAAAAAATCTTTTTAAATGAGTAATAATGTCTTCATACATGGGGTTGAGTCTTAAATATTATGACTACAAAGTGTGTTCCCTCTCTACAATCTTTGAAAAGCCAAAACTGAAACAATCAAACAAGGGAAAAAAAATGCTTACTGGTGTTTTTTTTTCAGATCCTCTTGGATTTTTATTTTCTACCATTTAAGTTAGTATTTCATCTTGAAGTTAACTTTATGTGACTTATATTTTCTTCCAATTTCACCCAATTTTCTTAACTCTAATCAACTAAAACAATATTTCCTCAGCTATTTCCCCCCCTCTGTATTAAGGATTCAACTTAGGAGCACTGTACCCAGAACTTTTTTATTTTATTAGAGCTTTATAGATTTACATAGTAGTTGGATGCATCCCGACAAACTCTTACAGGCATAGAATTTGATTTCAGTTCATGATCGCCCTACCCTATTTCCCTCTCATCTTCCCTCCCCTCCCCATTCAATTTGCTCTTCTCTACTAGATGATTCATTTAGATTTGATTGTTTCTTTTTACTTATACATAAAGGTGAAATACCCTGTGGTATATTTATACATGCACATAACATGATTTTTTAAAAATTCATTCTGCATTGCCTCTCCTTTCCATCCCTTCACTCTGCCTTGCAATCTCCTTCTTCTACATTACTGAAGTACATGATCTTCCCTGTATAATATCTTACTTTCCCTCCTCCTTCCTTTATTTTAATCTAGCATCCACATATGAGAGATAACATTTGATCTTTGAGTTTCTGAGTTTGACTTATTTTACTTCCCATGCTATTCTGCATTTCCATCCATTTACCAGCAAATGCCATAATTTCATTGTTATTTTTTTAAATATATTTTTTAGTTGTAGATGGACACAATATCTTTATTCTATTTATTTATTTTTATGTGATGCTGAGGATCAAGCCAAGCGCCTCATGCCAGGCAAGCGCTCTACCACTGAGCCACAATCCCAGTCCCAATTTTATTGTTCTTTATGGCTAAGTAGAGCTCAACATGGGGGTTGATTCCAAAATTTAGCTATTGTGAATTGTGCTGCTATAAACATTGAGGTTGAGGTGGCTGTATCGCTATAGTATACAAATTTTAGATCTTTAGAGAAAATACCAAGGAGTGAGTTAGCTGCACTTTTACATTTTTATTTCAAGACAGGTTCTTGCTAAGTTGCCCAAGGTCTCACCAACTTACCCAGGCTGGTCCTCAACTTGTGCTCCCCTTACCTGAGCCTCCCTAGCAGCTGGGATAACAGGAGTGCACCACCATGCCTGGCTTCCTCAGTATTTTAAAATGGCACCTTTACTATGGATGTTACCTCTCTTGCCCTACCACATATTTCAGTTTATTTATCCTTCAGTTATCACTATAATTACTAGCTGTCAGTATCTGGACGACACTGTGCCTTTGTTGAGGATGGACATCTGTACCTTTGAGCCCCAGTACTTTTCTGGCACTGTTTCAAAGTGTCTTTGGTGAAAATGCTCAGCCACTGTGATGATGCACAAGTCCTTGTTTCAATCTTCCCAGTCCCTTGCTCTGATCCTCTGGAAGGATTACCTACATCCTAAAAGGTATGTAGATGCAGGCATTTATCTCATCCTAACATTAAACTAAACACAAGCTTAGAAAAAACTATTTTATTCTTTATACCTCTGTTTTATTTCATACTATCAATCTATCCTTCCATTGTTTTATAATACATAATATATTTTAATACCTGATAAGATGATTTTATCTGTGCTACTCTTTGTATTCAAACAATGTTTGGCTGTATTTGCAGATTTCCCATTTTTCTTTTCTAGTTAACTCCGAACTGTTTAAGCAATTTCAAACAAAGTTCTATACATTTTTCAAATTACAAATAGATTATTGAATTTTGGCTCATTCACATGCCTCCAATTACCAGCTGTGTGAACTCAGGTGTTGCTGTGTATTGTTTAACCCCCGATAGCCTCTTTTACAAAGTGATTAAAATAATTCCTCCTTCATCAAATTAACATAAAGAGTGATATGTATTCACACACGCACACACCAACACATGTTAAATTATAATACAGTGGCTGACACAAAGCAGACACTGAGCACTGGATGGGTTGTGCATATGTTGCCAGTTCTAATATTAAGTTTCCAAATCTAGAACCATAGCATATAATTTCATTAATGGACAGAAAACTATGTTTCGTAGTAAAAAAAAATTTTCTTCTTACTAGTCCCAGCTTTCATTTCCTACTTAAAGTTTTAAAAAAAAATTTTAACTTTGGATGAGGTAGTTTTAATTTTATTTTCCAACTAATTAAAACAGGTAAGTTATATTTATTAGGTCCTTCCCTGGGAGCCACTGAGATGCATGCTTTTTGTATACTGTATCCACACCTTCTTGCAATAATTATTTAGCATAACCCTTATTAGCTTCATGTGACAAAGAAACAGACACTGAGGTCAATATATTCCCTCAGAAAGCATGTAACTAATCCCAATTTCAATACAATGCTAACCTTGATTTTCAGAAAAATAATTAATCTGTTACATAGCTTTTGTAGGTAGGCACCACTTGTTACTCATGATTATTTCTTGTTGGTTTTCTTGCCTTTTTTCCCAAAAAAAATAATAATAATTTAAACTACTGAAAATCTTACTTCTTCTTTTCTAGTATTTATTTTTATAATATCTTTTCGGAACAAACAGAACCTTGATGAATTAAAAGCAATAATTTTTTTTTTAGCTCGTATTTTAAGTTGTTAACAGAACCAGAAAGCCAATGTCCTTGGGACAGGGTGTCCTCCACATTTCCAAATCTAAAATGTTTTTCTAGGCTGGTTTGCCAAACCCTAACACCTCAAGGTTGTCCATCATTTTTAAAATAAGATGCTGCCACCACCATATAATTGTCCCAACCTCATCTTGTGGATATTCTCTGATGCCTGGTTGGTGAAGGCAAACTCAGAGATACCCAGGAGCATGTGGTAGGGAAGGGTGTTGGGGGTACAGGTTAACCACCTTTCCCACTCAGGACACCACATTTGGCTGAACGATCCCCTCCAGATGCCTCACACAAACCCAAAGTCTGGAGTTTGGAGTCCAAGTTCTGAGAGAGCAGTTTCATTTTCAAAAGGGACATGGCTAAGAGACTATTTAAATTTTCCCATATGTCTTTCAGTTTCTGCTGCCTTCAAATCCATAGATTGGGACATAGAAATCGAGCCTTTCCATAGTGCTAGTTCTCTCAGTGAAGTATGCTTGTTTATCAAACCCAAGGCAGTAAGACAGAGGCCTGGTCTTAGTCACCACTGAACTTTCTATGAGCCAGGGAGAGAAAAGAAGAGCAGCCTTTCCTTCAGAGACAAACTGGATGGAACAGAGAAATGGCAGCAGCCAGACAGGATTCCAAATCCTCAAAGTCATTCTCTGACTGTTTCATTGAATTATTTCCCAGATGATTACAGTGCAGTTCATTAATTAGACTGGGATATCAGAACCCCTGTTATACATTTCCAGTGTTCTTGGCTATCGCCTTGAAGTCTGTTCTTAAATTTGTGGTAAATATTCCTACAGTATTGAGAAGGTTAAAAGTGTTTATGTAGAATTGGTCAGTTGAAAAAAATAGTTGTTTTTTTCTTGCATTACACTTTGTTTCATGACATAGGCCAGGAAGAGCATCATGGGAAAATCTCCCAACTACAAATATAAATAAAAGATTGCCCACCGGGACACATGTGTGTGTCGTGTAGTGTTCTGGTGGAAAAAGAACTACCATAAAGCATAATTTATTTACTCATCTTGAAATAAATAATGTGTAAAATGTCTGTACTGGTCTACATGTTTACAATCCCTCTAGGATGGGATAATCTATATGACCTGAAAACAAATGCAGATGACAATCGTACACTTGTACACTCTCAGTGTATATATATGTGTGTGTGTGTGTGTGTGTGTACAGAGAGACAAAGAGAGAGAGAGCGCGCACGTGCAATAATGGATTTACCCATTGGACTCTTTTGCTGAAAACTCCAAGACTAGGAATGGCACTTGCTTCAGTGAAAGTAGATTATCTGACTCCTAATGTAAATCACATACTCCTTCCTTTCTCAAATATAGTGGCTAGTTTTGGAAAAGGTAATAATACTCTTAGAGATCAGAAGAGACAGAGTGAGAGTTTCAGGAAAAACAAAATAGCAGGAAAATGGACTCAGTCCATTCAGCAAGAAGGCTATGTGATCGGAGTAAGTGGCATATGTAAACAGGTAAGAGATGAAGTACATGCAGCCTTGGGGGTTTTATAAGGGAAACGATTTTTAAAAGAAAAAAAAAATAGAGAAGTAGCTGATCTTGGTTTAAGGGATGACAGAAGGCCCAAATTAAATAACATTGCATTAGCCTTTTAAACAGAGGGACTCAATAAAAGACTGTTTAAAAACATAGATGTCAAATTAAGCCAAGTACTGAGCCCGACAGTTGAAGAACCACTAATCTTGGAAGGGATATTTCCCTTTAGGCTTCTGGTATAACCCTTCCATCCTTAGTGTATGCAATACATGTGTTGGTGTGTGGTATGTATATTCAAACACATCCTTAGACACACTTAGAATATGAAATTGACCTGCTTTCAACAATTGCTTAATGATCAGAACTTCCCTCTGAGTGAATTCATTGGTAAGAACAAGGACACAGAGTGGACAAGAGACGCTAAATATCCCCAACAAGTCCCTCCAGCCCCCCCTCCATCTGCGGTTTCTCTCTCCCTGGGCCTTCCCTGCAGAGCTGCTGTTACCTACGGAAATAGCCAGGCTCCACTCTGAGCACCAGGCCGTCTTCTGGAGTCCCTCCGTAGCTGAGTGGAGCCAGAGGGTTGATCCCCCAGCCCCTATACACAGCCTTCCTTTCACCACCTTCCGTTTATACAAAGACTGGCTTATCCCAATTTTTTTTCCCCTGTTGCCTTTGCAATGAAAAGCTCTCCACGCGCAGCCTCATAAAATTCTACGCCTACCCTGCCCCCACCCCCCAAATCCCTGCCAAAAAAAAGAGAGAGGGAGACTTAAACCTGGAACTCATTTAGCTAAAGGGACTTTAGTTAACAAGAAAGTTACCCATCATGAACTGCGGGTAACACCTCCCGTGATCCTAAATCCATTACCTGGAGACTTAGCCCAGGCTGAGTTTGATTTTATGAACTGTGAGGTTGCGATGTTGAAAGTCTGCAAATTGGACATAAATTGGACGCAAAAGACTGGGGGAGCCGAATGATTTTCTTTCTAATGGTGTAACAGGCTTTGGCTCTTACCAGAGATTCCCGTAATCTGGAACGGAGACAGGGATGAGGGCCTGTGTCTGTATGGGCTCTCGACCTAGAAAGTCCCATCCTAAATCGAATTGGCTCTGACTCAAACAGCTCTATCTAGAACAAGATCATGTGTTACCACAGGAATTGTGCATAAGCACTCTGGATTATTCGGTGGAGGGACGTTCTGATGTGCCTGTGTGTACACACACGCAGACACATACACACACAGACATGGCTGTTCCGTAATAGAAAATGAATTTTCTCCTACTTCTTGTCCCTCATCGTCAACAATGTCCACTGTTTCAGACTGTCCTCATATTTCAGCTCACTGTGCAGCCACCTTCTACAACTTTATTTTCTAAGGGAAAGCTGAGGCCATGAACACTCTAGCCATGGGCTTCAAAGTGTTGAGGAACACAAAGACTTCATTCAAATGAGGGGTACCGTCACCTCTCAGTTTCTTCAGGCATTCATTTCGTACTCACTAACAAATGATCCAAGGATGATCCAGAGATCAGCATCTGGAAAGGCATTTGTTTTGTAACTCAAGAGTAAAGCCAGGTATAATAAATGCATAATAACAGATTAAACACAAAACTACCAGCAAAGGAAGATTAAATCCAACTGGGAAGTTAAATAGAAGTGTGAAAATATGTATTTCAAGATGGAATTGATTCATTCAATGGATCATGGTGCTGGTTGGGGTGAGGAATAGAGATAGCCCAGGCTGGAAAAACGATCGTAGGAAAAATCAGTTGCAGGACAGTCATGGGATGGCCTGTTGAGCGGCATGGCACTGGACTGCCACGTGCAGGGAGAGGGGCAATGGACCAAAGCCTGAAAGTGTCACTGGCTAATTCCAAAAGCCAGGCTAAATGTTTAGCTGAATGGTGTCATATATACGCACCAGTGGAACTTTCTGGAATGTTTTGAACGTCATAAATGTGTCATAGACCTGTGTCTGAAATTTGCTAAATGCCATCATAATAGCATACATTTCAGTATTTTCAGTGCATAAGTTAATTATGATTCATTTTAATGATGGCATATAACACTTCAAGTGAAAGTTCTAGATCCAATGTTTTTTAAGTGCATCTAAAATAATTTTTGCTGCATGTAAAAACAGATAGTTAAATAAAAGCAGCATGTATAGTATATTATTATTTCATTTTAAAACATAGATTCACATAGGACAATTCCTTGATGATAATTTCCTATGAGAGAGTGGATATTTCTCTAATGTTTTATGTTGTAATAAAAAAGAAAAATAATATGTTAGCTTTCTGTTACTATGACAAATAAGTGAGATAAATAAACTTAATAAGAGGACAGATTTATTTTGATGGTTTCAGAGGTTTCTGTCCATAGTTTTTTGGCTCAGTTGCTTTGGGCCTGTGGCAGCAGAGTACATCATGGGGATAACAAAGTGGAGGAAGCTGTTCTTCTCATGGCATGTGGGAAGCAAAGAGAGAGAAAGAGGAGGGGCCAGCACCAAAAGACCATCTTCAAGTACACACTTCCAATGACCTACCTTCCTCCCAGGAGGCCCAACCTCCTAAAGATTCTACTGCCTCCCAGTAGCTCCATGGGCTGGAGACCAAGCCTTTAATGTATGGGCCTTTGGAGAACATTCAAGATCCAAACTATAGCAAAGAGGAAAATGGGAACTTAAATATAGCAAAATTCAACAACTCTTAACTGGGTGTTGGCTATACCATTTTGTTGAATTCATAACTTGTTAAATGCAAATTCTCCTATCCCTACCCGCCCCCCACTATACTTGAGCTCCATCTACAACTTCATCAAGTGTTTCTCAAAAGCCTTGAGTGTCCTCCACACAGGCTCACAAAGAAATCTGCTCTGTCACCAGGAGGTGTCTCCTGAGTGGACCTATACCACAGGGAGGGATTGAGAGCTGCTTCATGACATCTTTCTGAAAATTTTGGCAGGTGTCAGACAAGTACTACAGCTTTCTCTAGAGCCTATGGCTCACTGAAGTTCCCCCAAGCACTGCTGTCTCTACCTTCTCTCTTGTGGTGCTTCTTTAGAAAAAACTATCCTTCAGAGCTCACACGATTGCTATAGCGATTTCTGTCCACATGCTGAAACACAGTTTGGTTCCAAAGACTTCCATGACTGCAGAAAAATGTGGACAAGTGACCTTTATCCTTTCATGCTATTCACAATTTAAGGATCTAAAAATAATGATTATTTTGCCTTTAGCATAGATATCTAGCCTTAACCCCAGAGAAATTTTTTAGAAGATATTAGTCCAGGAAAAGAATCAGAGGCTCCTGGCTGAACTCAGAATCATCTCTCATCTCTGAAAACTCAGATTTTATGACTTGATGGAACTTCAGTTTTGAATTTTCTTTTTCCCTCATGTTGAGTTTCTTTCCAAAGGCTCCCTAAGTCCTCCTAGAGATCACTTTCTTGTCATGGTGAGCCAACAGTTTCAATGACATGCCCAGAATAGTTTAAGCTCAAGTTGGGTTCTCCACTACACCAGGAAGTTTATTCTGGCAGAAGATGGGGCAGCCTGGAAACAGGAAGAAGCTGGAGTCAGGGAGACCAGTAAAGAAGGGAGCCACTACATTCATACCAGCAAAATTCTATTTTCACATTTAATCATGCATAGCAGTCTTCTTTCTTAATGTATTGTGGATACTCTACAACGAATGTGTAATTTATATACACATTGCAATACCATTCTTTCTAGTTCTTCAAGGATGAAAACTGATATAGTGAAAAACTGATTCTTTACATAAATAGCTCATTAGACTACCTCAGGGGTACACTCTAGCAAGTAGTCATAGTTAAAATCCTTACAAATGCACTCTTCCGAGTCTGTGGCCATTGCCCTAAAACGAGACTCTCAGGAAGATTAAGGAGGGAATGAAGAAGGAGGAAGAAAGAGTTACTTAGTTTTGCAAATGAACTATGAGCATTATCTTTACATGTGCTTTTACGTATTTAATAAACTTACCCAATATTTTTCCACTCACAACTACTGCTTATAAACAAAAACAACAACAAAAAAATAAAAGCCATGAAAATATTTAGTCTCACTGTTAAGATAGCCTTCTGCTACCATTTATTAAAATTTTCTGTTCTCAAAGCAAAATGCTTTAAGATCTCTAGGATGAAGTGCTGTTGATCTTAAATAGTAACTGACATGATTAAAATAAGAATGAAGACAAGATAACAAATGAATGAAAATTCAGTATTTTCTTAAAGTAGACAAATAGCTTCCTTTGACTTTCTCCCATTGTGAACGCCAGTATTTTAAAGTAGGTGCTATTTAAAAAAAATCTTTCTTCTGGATGAGTGAGGTTTTCGTAGTTTCTGATGCAAACAGATTTTACCTTTGAATTTTGGAAGCTAAATTTAATGGGAGAGAAAATAAATCAACCACTGGATAGATGCACAGCATGTATCTGAAAGTTCTCTGCATTTTGTTAAGAAAGGGGTGAAAATTCAGTTTTGGCTGGACAGAGTCTAGGATTTCAAACATTCAAGTTGCAAGAGATAGAGACGGACAGGAGAAAAGCATGTGTGTACTTGCAGTCTTAGGCACATTTGTGTGGAAAGCACAAGCCAAATACAATTACATCTTAATTCAGCTAACTACTAGAATGCAGAATATGAGCAAATCCTTCTCTAATGTTGTCAATTACTATCAACATTACTGCAAAAGAACCCCCAAATGTTTCAGAATGGTTTCCTATATCATATGCCATTGTGATATTATTTTAGGACGGTCTAGATGTCTAATAAGCCCTGTTTTCTTTATAAGCCTTAGGAAAAATGGAAGAACTTCATCCACTTGGAACAAGAATAACCTTCATTCCCTTCTCCCCTTGACTTTGACACAGCCAAGTACATCAGTAAAGGTGAATTATTGCTCACATCTTTACTGTAAGGGAAGATAAATCAACTTTGACAACAATATTATTCATTTGGATTTCTTCATGTCCCAAATGTAGTTGAAAGCAAACGTATGCCAGGCACACAGGACTCTACCATTAATTTATAATGTTACCAGGTAGAGGGACAGTCTGTTCTCCTCTCCCTCTGTCCATCACAAGCTCTTCCATAGGCTCGTTTCATGGAAGTAACTGTTGTAGGATGTCAATATCATAGACAATTTAAATTTCTCTATAAGAACTGGAGAATTATTTATGCAAATTCCAGCTAAAATAATGACAATAGTGAATGGCATCTTCCACTACAGGATTCAGGCTGAGAAGCAGAGGTGGCCTGGAAAGACTTTCCCCTCTGCTTATTTATTTCTTATATTTACGGGACCCTTCCATGGCAGGAAGACCTGAGGACACAGCTATAAATGGCCCATGTGGAATGGAAGCATGGAAGGTACCTTTTTAATCTATTTATTCATTTATTTTTCTTTCTGCATCCTACAAGAATATGTAAATATAGAGAGGCTCCCAGTCAGCAGGATTTTGTTGCTTGAGCTATATTATGGGTTGCTGATGTGTACACATGTGGATTTCTCATCACCCCCAAAACACCAGGGACCAACTTCCATGAACATAATGTGTATTTGATTGATATACATAGAGATGCTTTTGGACTTTTTTTCCCATCATGACACAAGCTGTACTTTCTGGTTGAATTAAGACAATAACACTTAAAAAGTAAAACATGAACCTATGGTAAAAAAGAAAAAGAAGGCTATTTTACAGATTCCAACCTCTGTTTTCCACTCATATAATTTAGTCACTGTGGACAATATGAAGATGTTGTGTAATCTCCGTGCCTCGCAACTCTGGAGTAAAGAATATGAGACTGCTACATTCACACTGGTACATCAGAGACAGGCACTGTGTGGCCTGCCCTGGTACACCAGGGACCAGACAGTCCCCTGAGTGGCCTCCCCTGAGTGGAACAAGAAGCCAATGAGGTGAAAAAAAGCTAGATAGTTTCTCAAGAATTTATTATATCTGTTGAACCCTTCCAGTGCAGGAAAGGCTTACTGTGGGTGTAACACAGAACATGGGTGGGTGGGTTCTTTGTTTCACAAATTTGAGGAATGAAATCCACGAGCACAATGGTGAGAGCCAAGTAACAGGATTTATTAGAGTAGTAGAAAGAAAGAAAGCAGAGCTTCTGAAGGGAAGGAAGAGGCCCCGAAAGAGGGATGCCCTAGGGTGTCAGTTCTCTAGGGGTTAAAGGCATATCTGATGGCCCAGCGCAGGTGATGGATGGGGTGAGGGAGGCCAGCATGGACCCATCAAGCTCTTCAAGCTCCACGCAGAATAAGCCAATCAGAAGTGTATCATTTCAATCCTTCATTTACATAATTAAGAGAATGGGTCTCACCTGGTGGTTTTGACATGTGTATTGAAAAAAAGGAAGCATTTGGGATGGGGATCTGTTTTGTGGTTGGCTGTTGCTAGGGGCAAGGGCGAGGGTAACTAAGGAAAGGCTGCTGTGGTTGAAGCTGTGAAGCAACAGAAACAGTGTATTCTAACTCAGAAGAAGTCGTGGTTAATACTGACAGGGAGCAGCAAGTCACAGGGTGTCCTGCAGATCTGATGTCTCCATTCAGGTTGGCCTGATGTCTTCCTTCCCTTGTTTCCTTCTCCAAGGCCCTTATCCTAGCTGCATGGGAGCTGTATCTTCCTGCTTCATTAAGGCAACAGCCAGCCATGTATTCAGTCTTAGTTGGTCAGGTTGTCCAGTGGGTACCCTGAACTAAATCTGGGTGCATGTAGAGTTTGAAAGGAAACTCCATTGCGAGATCCTTATAAGCACAGTCCTGAATGTGGAGACTTCATTGGAAACAAAACGAAACAATCACAGAGCCTGTTAAGGCACCAGCATGGAGAAGGTCTAGGTTAGTGCTGTAGTAGCCACCAGGCATGGAACACTCCCCAGGGGCTGTAATGAATACATGCAAGCCCTCAAGTCTAAGATTAGTCTTTCTCTCTTATTCCTTTTTCTGCTTTTCCACTGCCCAACTCGTTTTTCATTTCTACAAAGAGAGTAGCTAAATCCTACAATCACTCCTGATAAAGCATTCGTGACTATTTTCTGATTAAAAAGTAATGTCATAATTTAAATATAAGTTGAGAGGAAATTCCCTAGAATAGTAATCTCAAAGATCAGTGCTGAGTGGCTTGAAACACACATAGGCACAAGTTCGCAAGACAAAGAACTTGTAAATAGTCTTTTCTTTTTTTATATAATTTTATTTATTTATTCTACTTAGGTATACATGATAGCAGAATGCATTTTGATTCATTGTACACAGGTAGAGCACAACTTTTCATTTCTCTGGTTGTATGTGATGTAGAATCGTCTTTTCTATTCCTTAGAAATATATCACGATGGCTGGGGATGTGGCTCAGTGGTAGTGCACTTGCCCAGCTAGTGTGAGGCCCAGGGTTTGAACCTCAGTCCTGAAAAAAATAAATCTGCTGAAG
>PVHX01000954.1:120062-159229 GCA_004024805.1 Geosciurus inauris
ATATTTTTCTGCAACATGAATTTTAGTATGACTATTATTATTTTAGTTAATTAGCGGTACTTTTGATATTTCCAATCTTTGATTAACATGACTGGGTTTTTTTTTTTTGGTACTGGAGATTGAACTCAGGGGTACTCGACCACTGAGCCACATCTCCAGCCCTATTTTGTGTTTTATGTAGAGACAGGGTCTCACTGAATTGCTTAGCACCTCGCCATTGCTGAGGCTGGCTTTGAACTCGCAATTCTCCTGTCTCAGCCTCCCTAAGTGCTGGGATTACAGATGACTGTTTTTTTTTTTTTTTTTTGTCTGAACATGCTGTGTGTGTTATTGTTATCATTTCCTAAAAAATAGAGAGCACAGAATGTGGATTGTAGAATGGAATGAATTTTTAAGAACTTTGATGAACACTCCAATTGGCTCTCCAGAAACACTTTGCACACCTCAGCCCTGCAAGCAGGCCCTCTTCTTGAAAACACCATGGATAACTAAACTTTAAATCTACAAAGCATCGAGATGTGTATGTAGTGCCTACTTGTTTTGTGGCTGGCCCTACATGCTCTGTGGGAATCGCTGTCTTATGTAGCTCCTCCAGGACTAGATGGATATTGCCACTCCATTTTCTAATTTCTAAAGTGGGGAAATAAATAGAATTGGTTTGGGTCTTTTTGCAGCAGGACTTGGTCGGGCTCACAGGCACCAGTGTGAGGAATTGCTGCAGAGGGAATGTTATTTTTTATAGGAAGACAAGCATGAGGGAAGATTTTTTGGAACACTTCTTGAATGATCCTAGGCACAAGAAAGGGTAGAATGTAGAAATGGCTCCATGGGTGGAGTTGAATTGACATTTGGAAATCTGGTACTTGAAGGGAACTTCTTCCCAAATAGGGGAAAGGATACTGAAACATAATCTGTTGACAAACTGCCATTTATAAAATAGACATAATATTGATCTTGAACTGCTGTTTTTACCATGGTCTGATTATAGTGCATAACTTTAAAAAATAGAGCATTAAAATACAATACAACTATCAAATTCTTCTTACCACAGATGACCAGGATCAAATGTCACACCAAAAACCATTTCAGACAGAGTTGGCCAGTGCATGTCTATAATATCAGCCACTCAGTAGGCTGAAATAGGAAGATCACAAGTTAAAAACTAGCCTCAGCAATGAAGCAAGACCCTGTCTCAAGAAAATAAAATAAAGTAAAATAAAAAGGGATGGGGATATAGCTCAGTGGTAAAACACCCCTGGATTCAATCCCCAATTTATTTATCAATCAATCAATCAATAAATAAAAATAACATTTCAAACTAACATGGGGGAATACAGAAAGATTCTAGGCACTTTTACTCAAGAAAAAGAGAGCCGGACACAGTGGCTCACGCCTGTAATCCCAGCAGCTTGGGAGGTTGAGGCAGGAGGATTGCAAGTTCAAAGCTAGTCTCAGTAATGGCGAGGCGCTAAGCAACTCAGTGAGACCCTGTCTCTACATAAAACACAAAATAGGGTTGGGGATGTGTCTCAGTGGTTGACTTCCCCTGAGTTCAAATCCCAGTATCATAAAAAGAAAAAAAAGAAAAAAAAAGGAGGGAACCGACACACACAGGCGACAGTATGGAGGAAACTGAGTAGCCTTAGAAGTTGGTGTACCTGGGTTTAAATCTCACCTTCTCCTCTGAGCCTCAGTTTCCCAGCATATTAAATGTTTATACATTTTTCTTTGTTATACATTTTTTTCTTGAACTTTTAAGGATTCAGAGAGATAAAGTACAAAATGGGCTTGATGTAGAATAAAATATTCAATGAATCATAATCATTATTGTAATATGACATGTGAAACTGGGAGGAAATAGTAAGTAAGAATTTTTTTTTCAGGTTGCTTCATAGCTGTCCCATCCATTGACTAATCTCAAATTTTAAGAGCATGCCTAGAGTCACACCTAGCCTAATAAATAACCATTTTGTTTGATCTAAATCATTATTGGAGGCATACTGCACTGGTCTGGGCCCTGGGATTATAGAAATTAAATAGTTCACAGTTTCACCAATTTTATTTTAACCAACATTTGGGGTATCTCATAATTGCCCAAAGACTGAGAAAAGTTTTCATTTCAACTCATTTTTACCATTCTCAAGTTAATAATCAATTTCTGGTCCATGGTCTTCCTGCTTTGTAGAGTAAATACACCTAATCATGGCTCTTTCCTCACATAGAGCTACTCAATCTCTTTGTTTTTCTGTACACTTTTTGAACTTTGCCAATGTTGCTGTGACATTTGCTTGAAGACCACTACGTCCTAGATGCCTGACCTCCTCCTTAATTAAGAATAATGAAAGAATTCTTAATGACCTGGAAGCCGATTACTGGAATTAAAGATTATCCATGGGCATTTTGCTTTTAAATGCATATGAACATTTTCATTGGTTCAGCTAATTATACACTTTGTGGAAACAAACGGGATGTTTACTTAAGGTTCGACTGGAGAGTAGAAAAATGTTCAAAAGCCAAAATAAGTATCTCTAGCCCTAAGGAAACTAAGTGTGAAGGAACAAGATTTGCAAAAGACTGCTTTCCTTCAGGTTGGTGGCTTGGAGCAAACAATCTCAGAAGTGGTATAAATAATTCCTTTTACAGAAATAAGATGAGAAGAGCTAAGCAGGAAGGCAAAATAAGAAAGATGACTTCACTAAGCTCCTCACTAAGCTCACTTTATGAATCGTTTGATTCTTTAAAGAACTGGAAAAAACATCCATGTCATATCACATTAATTAAAATAAAAACCACTGAAAATGGTTTTTCATCTAATGAAGACAATCTGAGGATGATTTGCCCTTTAGATTTAGCCACGGCACTCACCTCCCCTTTCTTTGTTTTACTACCCATAAGTGCAAATGAGTGAAGGTCGACTCTATAAAATTCAAATGGGGTCTGGTTCAAGTCCAGGTGTCTTCTGAAGACGTAAATAAGTTTCAATGGACAGTGAGCAACAGGAGACTGCATGCCTCCCTTCCATTCACACAATGAAGAGAACTTCAGAATTTTAATTTTTACTTCTTGTAAGAGGAATCCAGGTGGGGAGAGTGCATTTCTTTCTCCTTAACTACTGGATCAATTCTCTAAATCCTAAAACATTATTTTTAGATTCATTTTCTCTACAGATATTTGAACCTGGTTTATTTTCTTTTTGCAGTATTTCTTTGGGAGAGATCAGACAGAGAAAGGAAAGAAAAAAAAAAGTACACATTTGGATGACCAACGGAATTAACACACACTGGACCCTTTGATAGCTGGGGAGTAGGTAGTGCTCAGAGCCAAGTGCCCTAGAATTTTTAAAAGAAGAGAAACACTAAGGTATTTCCGTTGAACTGTTGGTTTATAATTAATTTAGAACCATTAACATTATATGGGAAAACAACAAAATTACCCCCACAGCATCTCAATTCTCCTGTGCAAGCATTCCCAAGATCAATGCCACCCCTTGATACTTTGCTATGAAATACATTTCTAAGAAACCCTTGGCGCCTTTGCCTTGAATTTCCAACATCGTCTGCTAAAGAAACTCTTTAATGAAACCACACAGGTACCACCACAGGAAAAACAGCTATGGCCCCAGAGAGTGCTTTCTAGCCAGCTAGTGAATATATTCACATTTTTTATGTTAGCCAAGAGATGTCTGGCATGGCATCCACAGCATGCATACGGATTTCTTGCACTATTTCATACATATTCTAGTGATATTGCATCCAGACCTCTCCGTCTCTGTGTGTCTCTACCTCTCCATCTCTCCTTAAGTTAAATCTGTGTCCTACTCATTGCTTCAAAGTGACATTGCTATAAACCAAGCAACAGACTTACCCACATTTCTGGATGGATCTCAAAATATTTATCTTGGTTCTACTTTACAATGTCATTTAAAGAAATCACTTAATAACTGAATCTATTATGATTTAATTTTTACAGAGAGATGAATTAGGAGAACTTGGCTATTTCCAACAAGTGGAATTATGCAGAGAAGGGGTATAAAATGCATAACAGAAGCGTTGATATTTTCTTCGACCTGGAGATAAAATATACAGAAATTCCTTAGCGGGAAAAATTTATATCTCAGGCATATTTAGTTCAGATCAGACTAGAGAAGACAAAACAGAACAAAAATCACCAAAATAGTTGTATTTTTAAAGGTCTAAATTGACACCATATTTACTCTAACAGGGATGAAAGAAATGACATCAGTAATGCTATGTAACAATATCATCTTATACACTGTCAGCACTACCCCGAGACCCAGGAAAGTAAAAACTCTACACTGTGTCCTGAATCTCAAGAGCTGCACACTTTGGAATGATTCAGAAGTACCTGGATGGGGAGCCACCTGAATTCCAATCCCTGCTTCCCCTTTTGAGGCACATTCTGGTCCTTCTTCCAGGTGTAAAGTTAACCAAAACCCTTCTGGACTTACCCTGACCTTGGGTGTGGGAGAGCAATGAATCCAGCAGGACATGGTAACAATGCATATTTGGCAGCTGAATTATCACCCTTTCACTTCTATGCTTATTATTATCCTCCACAACTTCAACATCCATACAGATGGAACATCCAACGTGGCTCTGTGTCCCTCCCCTTCTTTAAATTCTATAGCAACTCTTTACTTACCTCACTTACCTGCTCATTGACTTATATGCCCACACCCAAGACTCTCATCAATAACAATACCAATTCTAAACTCTTAGTTTCAAACTGTGCTATCTTTAATCATCTTTTAACTATTAACTTTCAGTTCACTTATTCTGGTCCTCCCACTCCACAGATCCATGATACCTTCAACCTACCCAAAACACTGTCTTCACTATCCATCAAAGTCTCCTTGCACCCAAGGGATGCTTTTCCTTCTGAACAAATATATTAGATCCCGTGATCCAAGATGCTAACCATTTCTTACACCCACCCTTAGCTCTTCTGGCCCACTGTGCCTTAGACAAGGTGTTGCCCAGAGATATTCCTAGGTAACCCAGTCAACAAACAGCCTGAACCTGAGGATCTTCATCATGTAATGAAGTCATGACTGAAAAATCCAGATAGGTCTTCAATATTTCCAGCCAATTTTAGCATTTAATCTCATCATTTTCCTCCTTAAAGATGACATTTCTCCACCATATCTCTCATGAAACATCCAACACTCTCATTCCCCATTCTAAGCTTTAGGCTTGATTCATACTTCATAAGAAAATCCAGTCTTGTAAGAAATGCATTCTTTACTACAATCATGTCTATGAAACTGCCTGTATCTGCTCTCACTGTCAAATCTAAGAATGTTTCTCACTCTTATCTGAGGTCATTTGTATAGGCTGCGTCCATCCCCTCCCTAGTTTCTTCTGATTTCTCTTTTGGAAGTTCCTTTTTTCTCTCTATTTCATCTAGTTCTCTCATTCTAAATTTTCCTTCCAATTAGTATTCAAATATGCCTTAGTATCACCCATCTTTAGAAAGAGTTCCCCATGCCACATCCACCTTTAATGACAATTCTGCCATCTGTTTGCTAGAAACAGTCATCAGGAGAGTTATCCATAGTTTTGTGCCTTCTTCTCAGCCAATTGGACTATCATCCTTATCACTCCTGGAATCCTTCTCATATTAAGGTTACTAACAACAGTCTTTTGAAAAATGATGCTCAAGGGTTGTTATTTTAAACCACCTTTTAGCATCTATTGATGGAGCAGACCAGTCCTTCCTACTGGTAGTTCTTTGGTTTTCTCCATTTTTTTCCAACACCCAACTGGTTTGATTTCCTATTTTTTTCTCATCTTAGTAGCCCTTCTTTCTCTCTTTTACTTTCTCCTTTTTCCTGACTGGACCTCAAAGTACTAGAGTGTTCTAGAATTCCTCAGCCTTCCTCATTTTTCCTGTTTTACCTAATTTTCAGGAGAATTTATTTGTTCTCATGCTTTTAAATTCTATCTGATCTCTCAGGAGGTTGAAATTTGTATCTCCAGATCTGTATCTGGAGACCCATAATCATACATCTGACTGCAATTGGAGAGCTTCGCTAGGATACTAAATTGCTATTTTAGCATAATATGAACAGAATATCGATCTTCCCCGGTAAACTTCTCGTCATATTTTAGACATTTTGGTAAACAACGTCACCACCACTTTGTTGGAAATGGAATCTAAGGCTTCCCTCTGGTTCTGCTCCCTCTTCATCAGAAACATACTTCTCACCATCACACTGCTAAAATTTGAATACAAGGTCAAGTCATCTGTTGATTATTCTGAGAAGCTTTTTCACTGGCCTCTCCACTTCCTGTCTTGTTCCTCTTACCTGAAGAGAGATCTGCCTCTCTAACTCACCACTCTGTTCACATAGCAGCTAGAATGATTTTCTTTTTCCAGATTGGAGGTCTTCTTCTTCCTTCCCATGCTCAAAACCTAATTGCAACCAGGTTGTTCAAATTCCTTAGTGTGGATAGGAACTGAAACTTACGTGGTACTCACTTGAGCTCTGCCATCTAAACTCTTCCCAAGTTCTTCTCCTTACACTTGAGTGCCTCTCTGCCTCAAATTTGTCATGCCCCTTTATTGTTCCAGGACTGAGTTGCTGTTCTTGTGCTTAGGGCACCTCATTCCTTGGAGTTTCCTTGCTCTTTGCTTTTCATTATTGAGGTCCCCAAACTTCAGTACCCTCTTAGTGATTGATGTTGTTTCAGGCCACATTAGCTAAAATAGACTCTTCAATTCTGTCTCGTTACTCTGATTTGTTTCCTTCTTCACAGTGCTTACCAATGGCTAGAATTATTTTACTCAGTTTGTGCTCATCTTTTTTTATTTTTATTTTTATTTTTTGGTACTGGGGATTGAACTCAGGGGTACTTGACCACTGAGCCACATCCCCAGCCCTATTTTGTGTTTTATGTAGAGACAGGGTCTCACTGAGTTGTTTAGTACCTCGCCATTGCTGAGGCTGGCTTTGAACTTGTGATTCTCCTGTCTCAGCCTCCCAAAATGCTGGGATTACAGAGTGTGCGCCACCATGCCCGGCTTTATTAATTTTTTTATGTGGTGCTGAGAATTGAATCCACGACCTCACACATGCTAGGCAAGCACTTTACTACTGAGCCAAACCCAACTGAAATGCAAGCTACTAGAATACTTTGTTCACATTTGAATCCCAAATTTAGTAAAGATATTGTCTTTCTGTTTAAAACTCACTAAATCTGTTCTCTGGATTAGCTACATTCACTTCCATTAAGATGTAAGTATATAAATTGCTGGGTTGGGAACCTGGCTTGGTGGTAGAGCACTTGCCTAGTGTCCGTGAGGCACTGGGTTTGATCCCCAGCAATAGATAAATAAATAAATAAATTGCTGAGCACTCTTAACAAATTTCAGCCAACTTTAATGCACTCTCTCCAGATGATTATAGATAAGCAATCAGTATCAGAGCAGCTCACCATCTCTGAAAATCTTCTGTAGGCCAATGTAGGATATCTCTGTGCCAGGATGTTGCACTTTGGGACAGTCAGGTCAAGTCAAATCGAGACATATTCATTGGAGCAAGGATGATTGTCCATGTCCCTAGAAGACCTTGGTGACTTTGGGGCCTTTGGAAAGCATCTGGGTCATGTGAATGACTCCTCTGTCCCTCCTTTCCTGAGTGTCAATCTTTAATTTAGAAGAAAAGAAAATTACAGTTCTTTTTATTTGGCTGTATTAAAATTTATGGGGCAGGGTGGTTTCCAGACTGCTGCTCCTGCCGGGCACTGCTCTGATGATGTATGCCTGTGACATGTCACCAATGTAGCCAGGCTCTGATGATCCATTGCAGCAACAAGTCATTCGTCATACATCACTGCCTCGACAGCTGCCCCCATCTGGGCCTCTCCCATGCACTCCAGCAGGGATCCTGGCTCACAACAAGCTCCGTGTTCCTGTTCTCTCATGACCATTATTTCTTACTGTTATTGGGAGAGAAGAAAAATAATGCTTAGTAGCAAACTTCACTGGAGCATCTGAAGATTTTAGATAAAGGGTTCACATATTCGGGACCATAAGCTACTAGCAAATGAGACTATAGGATGGTGTCTTCAGGCTTTTAATACTTACACTGGGAAATAGCTCAGTAACACTCATTCTCTGCCAGCTATTCTTCTAAGGGTTTTACAACTAGGAGGAAAATGTGACACAGGAAGATTACTGTCACCCAGCTAAGTAAATGGAAGAAACAGGACTTAGGTGAAGGCAGCCAAAACTTCCACTCTCAAGCACTATCTCATGATGCCTATGCTTCCATCCATGATCCACGTGGTCTTTGGAAAAGGCTTCTTTCAACATCTGCCCTCTAGGATCAGATAAATGCATAGAAACTGTTCAGACATTTTATTCAAGTGTTCTAGCTTGCATACTACTAATGCTTATTTTCATTAACTAGAATATCTTCTAAGGATTGCATGTTAGATTCTAGGGTCTGTGCTAGGTGCTTTGATTAAGTTATTTTGATCTCCTGGTCTTGCAAGGTATTGTTCTATTTCCTTTTGTTTTGAAGAGATGGGTGAAAAAGTGCATAAATATGTACAGGAGATGGTTTCCAAATAAGTCCCTTGAAAAAGGATCAAAGAAAGCAGACAAATTGATGTGGGGCAGCTATAAATTGAAAAGGTGAGTGGGTGACTAGAAAGACTTCCTACAGAACTGTCAGAAATGCCGTTGTATGCATTTAGCTAAACTAATTGAGTTCAAATCTATTCAAATATCATTAAAACGGAATCTAGAGTTTGCTTCTTATTCCAACTGGAAGTCAATGTTTAATGGGGGAAAAATCTTTTTGCAGATTTGCATTCTTTTTTTTTTTAAATTTTTTTTTAGATGTTGATGAACTTTTATTTTATTCATTTATTTATATGCGGTGCTGAGAATCGAACCCAGTGCCTCACACATGCGAGGTAAGCACTCTACCACTGACCCACAACCCCAGCCCCAGATTTGCATTCTTTATAATTCTTAGAGTTCATTTCATCTTTCCTGAGTAAAGACAGAAAAAAGGGTGTAGGAAGGGAAAAAATAAATAGAAAAAAGAAAAAGTAAAACAAATAATTTTTATTATTAATTATTATAGTACAAAAAATGAACTGCCTAAAATATCATGAAGGAGATAATCTGAGATACTGAGTATCTCTTAAAATTGTCTTTTATAGCCTATGTGATAAATTGGGCTTGATAGGAATAAAGATCATTTTCCTGTTCTTGATAATTTTATTGTTTTAAATGATTGCAATGAATTTGATTCCAATTGTGATAGGCAAGTGTTAGAGTAATTACACATTTGTTCCTCTTCTTTGGAAATAAAATTATTCAATTTTGTCTTCTTTAAATATGGCCATATAATTTATTAAATTATAATTTATCATAAATTATGTATTTGTATTTAACTTCTCTCTATTATACACTACAATGTATAAAATAAGGAATGAATGAATAAATGAACAATTACATAGATTCCTTCAATGAATAATAGCATTTATTTATTCCCATACTAAGCTCATAAGGGGGAAACTTTGACAAAAAGATATCATATGAAAATTCTTGATTGCTAATGACTAAATATTCCTCTTAAGATTATTGTGTTAAGGGCTGGGGATATGGCTCAGTGGTCAAGTGCCCCTGAGTTCAATCTCCAGTACCAAAAAAAAAAAAAAAAAAGATTATTGTGTTAGAAAACCTCATTAGCTATTGGAAAATAATTATAGAATTGGGTGCCCTTTGAGCATTCTAGCTACATGAATAGTGAAAGGGGAAAAAAGGCCTAAGGCTCTCCTAATTACTCAATTGATTAGAATGTTCAACATTACTTGGACTTTTCAGTTGGTTTTAGCATTAAAATGGCTCCTGGAGTTTAGCTTCTTTTTTTTTTTTTTTAAATTGGACACTTTTGACAGTCATCCTCCTCTTCCTTCCCTCAGCTCTGTTCCCATGTTGGCTTTTGGCCTTTATTTGCAAATGCTCTAAACTCAGCAGGAGTCATGGGTGAGAGTGTCCCAAGCTCTCCTAAAGGGGAGCACTGGCAATCAGTGTGCTGTTCCCCTCAGCACCAAGCTACTGCTGCCTGTCCTTCTTCTGCTCTCACCCTCACTCTGAATCCAGACCTAGATTCTCTGCTTCCTGGGGCGCATTTCCATTGAACTCTTCTGCCAGTGCCCCAAACTCAGCAAGAACCAGATTGAATCCATTCTATCCTATTCTCTAAGACGCTAACTTTATTTTCATTGTTTTCTAAATATCCTAAGTTTAATTTTTTTTTCTCCTTGGTTCCTAAACTTTTTTTTTTTTTTGCTTTTCATATTTTCTAGTCATCTGAACCCATCACTTACTTACTTTTTCTTTCTAATATCTATTAGAGCATCTGTCCTTTCTGCTTTTCAGAGATCAGCAACGTACTTGAAAACTCATGAATTTTGATTAGGTAACTTTAATTTTCTACGTATTAATTGTACAATTTTAGATGAGTTAATTCACCTCTCTTAGTTTTTTGTTTGTTTTGTTTTTTGAGAAAAAGGAAAAAGAAGGTTTATTGCTTTGCTAGCAAAGGAGAAATACAGGTGACTGTCCTAAAGGGGTGATTCTGTCCATCAGCAGGAATAGGGGGCTTTTAAAGAGGTGATTCAAAGCTACATTTTACATGTTCTCTGTTGGAGTTGTAATTCACTTGTTAATGTGAGAGGTAGTCATTTCTGAGATCTTCTGGTAACATCCCTAAAGTCTGGGTTACTTCATTCCTATGGTGGATGTGTACTCCAGGACGGATGAGTCTGCCTAAAATGGGGAAGAAAAGTAATCCTGTTTCACCTGAGATTAGGGAGGGGGAGAGAGGTGAAGAGAAAGAAACATATCCATTTTAAAATAAGTTGTAGTGGCAGAGCAGCAGGGCCTATATACAAAGCATGAAGTGGACCACTGTTTCATTCCTCACTGTCAATCTCTACATTCCACTTCTATGGAAACATGGGCCACAACATCTCCAAACTACTTCCTGCTGAAAGGGGGTGGAGTTGAGGGAAGCAACCAAAAGTCCTCGTTCTCTATCCGGTGGGGCATGGACAGTAAAGGGCCTTCAGCATCAAAGCAGAGGTCTATAGTGGCAGATGGCAGGTGACTGGAAAAGGCATACATAGGGCAAGGATCATGCAAATGGTCAAAGTTGTCCCAATTTTCCTGAGTTCAGTTTCCTATTTCTCAAAGTGGGCCATGCTGGAGCAACAGCAATAGCTCCTCTGGTTCGACCTGATACAGACTCACCAGTCTCCTAACTCTCTTGTAGTTGGCTCTTAACAAGTTCACCAGCACCTTGCATTCTCAGCATGGAAGAGGAGTTTCTTGGAGATGCCTTTCCAGGCCTGCCCAAGAAAGCTGGAGCGGGGGCTCTTCTTGGGGTCCCATTTGGGGTGCCAAATCTGCTTCCGAAAGCTCGTCTTTATCACTGAAGCCAATCTAATAATGAGGACACAGTTTTGAGAAAAAGGAAAAAGATTTATTGCTTTGCTAGTGAAGAGAAACACAGGGAACTTCTGTCCCAAAGTCTGATTCTCTCTCTTAGTTTTATTTTGCTCTTTTTTTTAATAAATGAAGAAAATAAGTTACATTTTATTTCGTTTTCATGGTGGGTATAATTTTCAAAACATTTCAATATTAAATACTAAACATATACATAC
Source organism: Geosciurus inauris (assembly GCA_004024805.1). NCBI lineage: Eukaryota > Metazoa > Chordata > Mammalia > Rodentia > Sciuridae > Geosciurus > Geosciurus inauris. The sequence goes on from PVHX01000954.1 coordinate 131,771, forward strand.
ATATTACATGTTGAATATAAATATTAAATGTTTTTCAAATTATCTTATTTATTTTAAAGGTGGGTATAATTTTTAGATATTTTAAAATGTTTTTAAGTGCTAAATATTAAATATATTAAATAAAATATATATTAGATATTAAATATATATTTATTAAATATTTTAAAAATTACATCTTGCTTATTTTTATATGGGGTATAATTTTTAAGATAAAATTATATATTCAAATTTCTTATTACAGTAACTCTCAGAGTCAGTGCTTGATTATCTTGTTACTATCAGTGCTGTTGTTGCAGTTTCCATGGGAAACTCAGACACTAGTTGCAAGTAACATAATCTAAGTTAAACATATATGCACAATACCTTCTTCGAGGACTCAGGTTCCTACTCCTCATCATTCTCAGAGATATCACAACTAGATTAATCAACCTCACCTAAGAATTTTATATGACCATTCGAGAATTACTAAGCTTCTGCACTGACTGCATTAGAATATCTCCAGAATTTAAAACACTCCCAAAGAGGTGCTAATGAAACTTCTTTAATCAGATAGACATCTTGCATCAGTTACTAAGTTGGTAATAGGCTTTGCTAAATTCATGTTTCCTATTTTTTGTTAGTACTATAATTTTCTTTTCTGAGTATGTCCATGTCCGTCTGCTCAACTGCTCAAATCCTACTGAAATATTAAGAAAGAATACAAATTCCAACTCTTGCAGTAGATTCTTCCCGATGTACTTTGTTCTGCTTGGATCTTTTCTTTCCTAACTTCTGAAGATGACAGGGATTTGGGAGTAAGTTCCTTGAAGCCTTAGGGCTTCCTTAGAACCCCTTGTGGGCCAAATTGGTGGAAGGGAGGTGGGGAAAACATGGTGGATTTGTGAGCTTCCGGCTACTCATTGTTGGGGCTCATCACATGATACCACAAAGTAGGCTCCCTTGGCATGCCAAACCTTTTGAACTTCAGGAAAGGGGCTTATGAGCAAGATCTTTCTGACCTATTGGTCACTTTCCTCCTCCCCTTCCTCTCCTAAGGGCGACCACACAGACCAGGATTCATCTTCCCCAAAGCAGGACAGGAAAAATGAGACTACCGGTTCCGTAAGGGGGGTTCCTAGAAGCTGGAATTCCTCTCCTCGCAAGCCAGCCCTAAAACCTAGGAACATTCCTTTTACTGGAATTCCCCACCTTTCTATGTAAGAGCTGGCCATGACAAAATTCTCTGAGCTACTTTGTTGGATAGTAGATCACAAGACCCTCATTCCAGAAGGGTCCTGCCCTATGCTTTGGAGGAAGGAATGCCCCATAGAGAAGCCAGGCAGAATCTGAGCAGGCCTTGCTGGGTTTCCCTGCCTAGTTTGTTACTGTTAGGTAATTCAACTGATTTAAATTTGACAAAATTGCCTAAAAAGGAACTGTTATCAAATGGTGTAATGGATTTAAAATGAGCATTTTGCATATTAGATACAACATCAAAGCACCATGAAAGAAAAACAGATAATTTGGACTTCATTAAAATTAAAAAACTTCTGTGAAATACACTAAGAGAATAGTCATATACTACAGACAGAATTACTGTTATGAAACAAATATTTGATAAAGGAGGTGTATGAAAAATATCCAAAGTACTCTTTAACTCAGCAATAAGAAAGCAAGAAACCCAGTGAAACATGAGCCAAAGATCTGAATGAGATACCTTTCCAAAGAGATAAACAGATGGCAAGTAATTATATACTCAGCATTGCTTGTCAATAGGGAAGTGCAAACGAAAATGATTGAGAGATGCCATGACATACATATTAGAATAACTAACTTCAAAAAAAAAAAAAAAAAAAACCAACAATGGATGATTACAATCGCTGGCAAGGATGAAGAGCAGAAGCTCTTGTTTAATGCTGGTTAAGACGCAAAAAAGTACAATATCTTTGAAAGACAATTTGGTAGATTCTTACACAACTAAATAGCCTTACTCTACAATCCTGCAATCATGCCCTTCAGTAATTACCTGAGGAGTTAAAGCTTATGTCTACACAAACATGTTTATAACAGATATTTTTATAATTATCAAAAAGTGAAACAACTACAAAGCCTTTCAGCAAGTGTATGGATATATAAATTGTGGTACATCCAAATAACGGAGGACTCAGTGGATAAACACCCCTGGGTTCAATCTTCAGTACAAAAATAAATAAGTAAATAAAACTATCCTGTAGAACACTACAACAGTGTACATATGACACTAAACCTTTGTCAAAAACCCACAGAAATTTTAAGCACAAATAATAATCCTTAAAAAAATCATTTAAGAGGCTAGAGAGTCCCATAATGTTGAAGCCAGAGTTACAGACAAGCATTTAGCATAGATAGATAATAAGATAATAAGATTGGATCTAGAGAATGAAGGCCAATTTGGGTCCAGGAAGTTGGAGATTTCCAACTTTCAATCCCCTGAGATACTGAAAGTTAATTCAGGGGATTGAAAGTTAATGCCTTCGGAACCCTTCCTCCACCCTTATCAAGAAAACCTGCCTCTGCTCTAACCTGTTGCTAATGTAACCTGTCCCAGGGATTGTCCCTACCTGTAGGGAGTAGTAAAGTTGTTAATTAATGCATCCTGGGCCCCCTTTCTGCCCCAATCACTCCATGTTGGCCCCTCCAGCCCATCTGCTTTTCAACTTTTGGCCATCCCACCATCTCCTGGGCCTAGTCATGTACTCAGGAAGAAGAGAAAAAAGGGGGAAGAGAGCAGGAGAACAAAGAAAATCTAGGATGTATAAAAAGACAGAACACCCTCACTTCTTGGGATGCCAGGATACCCGCTATGGCCTCCTTCTGAAGGCTGAAGGAACTTCGCATCCCCCATCCTAGTTGGCAGTACTGGATGATATCACAAAGCAGCAAAGGAAAACCCATCAGTGCAAACTCATAAAGTAGTTAAAAAATGAATAAATGCAGGCAAATATGCCATGCAGAAGACTTCCTAATAAATTATGTAGCACTCTGCCTCAAAGAGAGAGAGTGTAAGTCCCCAATTTTTATGTTGGGCTGTCCATTCTGACCGCCTTCCAAAGATTACCTTACAGAAAGGGTAAGTTTACTCCAGAAAAAATAAACACAACCTCACTTAGGTGGTTAAATGTTAGCACCAACAGTAACAAGTCATGTTGCTAGAAGGTACCCTTGATATGAGGTGATAGAAATGATACTTGGCCAATGTGGTTTTCCTTCCAAAAACCCATGATGACCCCAGTCCAATGATAATAATAAACAAAACAGACAAATATCAATTGAGAGACTCCCTACAAAATACTGCCTACCTGTACCATCCAAAACCATCAAGATCTTCAGAATAATAAAACAAATCTGAAAAATCACCACAACCCAGAGATCCTAAGAAACTCAAACGAGTAAATGGCAAGGGGAGATGCCAGATGGACTTCTGCACACATAGAGTACTTTAAGAAACGTGAGAGCCAAGCAAAGTATGAATCTCAATCAAGAATGGTAATTGAAATAAAAATAACTGATCAACACCAGGTCATGGCGATTGATGTACCACATGGATGTAAGGGGTTAATAGAACAGGAAATGGTGTGGGGGCAGTGGGGAACTGTTTGCAAGTACATAATTTTTCTGTAAACCTAAAGACATTCTAAATTAAAATTTATTAACAAAAAAATTTGCCATTCTCAAATTTATTGTTAGTAGAACTGTTAAAAGTTATTTAAAGAAAACCCACACATACACACAAAAATAAAATAAGAAGCCCTTGACTGTATGGTTTGACAGAGGTATAAAAATATCTTCTTAGCTTAAAAGAAAAATTGAAAGTGTTTAAGGAACACACATAAAAAACACCCCATACTTAAAAAGGGTAGGATGAATAAAATAAGATCAGCTCATCTTATTTACCAAAACAATCCATTATGGAATTAAATTCATAGGAAAGGGACTCTATGCAAAGAAAAATGTTTCCATACTCTCTTGTTAAAGAGGTTAAATTATGGAATTCACTGATGACTCAGGAATGTGATGTAGTTACTACTGGGGTTTGGGATTTGGCACGTGCAGAGAACTCATTTTTGAATGGTTGAATACGCTCTGCAAGACTTTAAAATGAACATCACGATGCTTTCTTTTACTCAACCAACTAAAATTCGTAATGAATAAAGACCTCCTTGAAAAATCCTAGTGTGACTAGGATTTTTCTAGCCAGACTTCCCTCTGTAGTTTGCCCTTGAAGACTTTCCGTTCTCTGTGCATTTAATTATTACTTTGCTGTATTTGACCACAAGGGGAAAGGTTAGGATGTTTGGTCAAGACATCCAGACACCCCTGTCCAGCATTGCCTCAGGCACATAGGAGATGCAGCTGGTTACATATTCAACATCCTTGTGCTGGTTATGTTGCTTGACCTATGGAATCCTCAGTTAGTACCAAACTGCTCTAGACTAAGAAAACTCACTCCACATTTCAAAAATACTGCAGTGGATCAGAACCAGGCCTTAAACTGTTCCAACTGCTGGTTTTACCTTCTTTGCCTGACACAGTATAGTGGAAAGGCAACAACTACATGCCAACTCCCCCCCCCCACACACATTCTCTCACACAGGCATTTTCTGAAGTAAGGGCCAGAGGATTTTTAATATTTGTGCTGCTGAGGCTCCCAAAGCCAGGCATCCCTCTTGGATATTCCTGCAGGCCAGGCCTCTAGTTCCAGGCCCAAACACCAAGGCCAGCAGCAATCACTAAGCCAGTCCTCCATCCATCCGCCTTTGACAGAGGAAACACCAGGCTGACACCAGACAGTCTGGGATCAGCTGTTTCTCTGCCTTTGATCTCCTCAGTTAGGGCTGTCCAAAGTCCCCCTGGGCGTCTGCTTCAGCTTAGATAGGGCCATGTCGTGCTGATAACTCCTCCAAAGCCCATTGTAGCCATTGTATTCCAGGAGCGGATCACCTGTCAAAGTGACTGGTTACAACCCCTCCTAGACGGCAGGAGGCCTTTTTGATGCAGGGCAGATGATAATGAGAGTCTAATTGAGTGATTAACTACCTTGACTGACTTGGAGGTTTTAATGACATCTCCACATTAAGGTCTGCATTTCCCAGCAGGTCTCCAGTTTGTAACTGTATGGCCATGATATTTGCAATTATAAGCCTTTCCTTTAACCAGCAGGGATTTAACAAATGGACTTGGTTAATCACAGCTAGATGGGCCTCATATCTGACTTTGTTATGGAAAAACATGTATAAATTCAAGCCTGTGGTGGAATTCTTAATACAGGCTGTTCCATGTCCGTGGTCCTGTGCAAAAATTGGAAACTGAGTTTCAAAGATGGGGGAACTAACCAAAATAGATGATGGTCAAGATGAGTTTTAATAGCAAAAACATACCTTAAAGATAAGAACTGGCTTTTGAGAGTCGCAGTACACGTGATCCTTGTAAGCAATGAAAGTCTGCCTAGATATACTGTCTTTAATTAACTGGGTCTGAAGGGCCTATTAATGCAATGTTAAAAGGAACCAGGCTCAGCGGGTTCTCATGGTGGGAAAGGTATCCAGGGCTTTCAATTTACAAGGTCTTATTACAAAAGTGCCCTGCTGTTCTGGTCCTGTTCTTTCTGCCTGGGAGCAATTTAATGATCTGCTTTAGAGCAGAGAAATGGTCAGAGAGAAAATGTTCAGGGTTACGTGTTAGTGATCAAATACCCGATGGAATGATGGAATTTACAATGGTAACCAGACACTTCCTCTTCATATCAAAGTGGATCAGGGACAATGACATCAATACATTTGATTTGAAAAACGCTAATTGAACCAACTGGTAATCCCTCTGTGAATGTTGGTTGATAATGTGAGGCCAACGCTGAGCATGATGGCGGTCCCATGAGGCAGACTGAGGACAGTAGGGACGAAAAAGGAAGAAGGGAAGAGAAGTCAGGGGACATTCTTTTTCTTATTCTTATGTAAGAACAAGAATGTACACTTTGACTCAAAAGTCTCAATGATTCATTCTTCATTTAATCAACATTAGTCAATAAACATTTGTGATTATCCATCGTATCCCAGGCCTTCTGCTGCCCAAGTTGGGAAAATAGCTTTCCACAAGGTACTTGTGGGCAAGTGATGGATTTCATTCCTTTATTCATTGAATAAACTGTAGATAAATGGCTACAGTGTACATTTACTATAATACTCTGTTGATAATTTTTAAGTGCCTTTATTTCCCAGGCCTATGATAACAGAGGCCTATCTGTTTATCCTAGGTAAATGAGTACAAAGGTGAATATTTACTGAAAGATTCCTAGCCTAGTAAATGTGGTTCTGGTTGAAATCATAGAGAGAAAGCAAATATTTATAATGCAATGTAATAAAAATATAATAGGATTTTCTACACAGCAGTAGAGGAAGAGGGACTAGCTCCTCCTTAACTGAAGTAAAATATCTCAGAGGATGTGAAATTTCAATGGCACGTGTTACGTGAAGGTCATCATCAGAGTGGAGAAAAAATTGAATATGGAATTAACATTGAACATCTGTTTTTTTTTTAAACATAGATTCTAGAATGTGTGAAGTTTTCATTTTACAGATCTGGAATGCTTTAAATCCAAAGGCACTGCAGTCAACTCAATGGCTTAAGAAGAATTGCAGAATGTTCCATTTCCAATACTCTAACCACAGTGACCCCTTAAAGCATTATCTTATCTTAGAATAACATAGTTGAATAACAGGAAGGTAGATGGATCTCATGACCATTTACACTTTGGAATTTAAGGAAACTCTGTGAGATACTAACTCCTTCTTCTTATCTTGCCAGCATTTTCCTTACTAGAACTTTCTTCCTTCTAGTCAAAGTGAAAATGTTACACACATTACCCAGCAGAACGAAAGAACTTGATTTGAGATTTCTTCTAGTCTGGTCCTAATACCATAGCTTACTTTCTCAGATTAACCTTCTCGAACATATTGTATCCCAGAGATGGTTCTAGAACTTTGAGCTCTAGAAGGTCAAGCTCCTCTCTAGACTGACAGCCTTAGGATCACCACTGCTTCCTTCAGGCTTAACTCCAGAATCCAATTCGTTCCTCTCAAAGATAGCTCAGACTCATCCCACCAGGTTTAAGGTACATAGTACTATGATATCCAAATTGCTGAGTTTATTGAACTGGATATTGTCAGTTCTTTACTTGAAATAATTAGAAAATATCCCATATTATAGAAATACTATATATGCAGAAGAATATTGCTTGACTACAAGAATTGTTACTACAACCATCTTGCCAGTAGAGAATGAGCATCTTTAACATGGGTTTGGATTAACTGAACCACTTTTGAACTCTACCCGCCTGAATGCAACAAAGCTCTGAACCTGATTACTCACATGAAGTGCTGTTTGCTGACACTGTATGTCAAACCTTAACTCAGTTTTAGCAGGTAATGATGTGGCACTCTGCCAGCAAATACTTGCCTTGAATAAACCAATCTGTGATGATGGTAACTCAATAGGAGGACAAGGCATGAATATCACAAACAAAAATATGGCCCCTTAGTGGGACATTTGGTAAGGGCAGACAATCTGAGTCAGGTAAAGTTAAAAAGGTCAAAATTAAAGACTTTGGGAAAATGCAAAATGATTATATGTAACTTTGACTTAAAATCTTATAGGTACAGTCTCTTCTAAGAAGGATTAAGGCAGAGTATGGATTTTAAATATGTGGGTTCTGGACAGGACCAAATGCCTTAAAACAATAGTGTATCTCAAGTCACTAGTTGCAGAAAATATTACTGAACTTCTTTGATTTTTCTTCACTCTTTTTAAAAGGTCCTGTTCTATCCTGGATTTGTCTCTTATATGCACTTGAAACTGCCCAATAATACATCTTACCAGAAAAATGACCTCTCCAGACAATGTCCTTTAGAAATAAATTTTCCATAATCCCTTGGGCTTCTATAACATGCAATAACTTTGTAGGTTTCCCTAAAAATAAGACCAAATGAAAATTAAGTTATGAGATCAATAAAAATATTATAAACCATAACATAGTACTTTTGAAGGGCCATGTTCTATTTCTTGAAGTTACAGATATAAAAATTGTACCCTTTGATGAACAAAGTTACTGTACACACTGCATTTGCTTTAATTATTTTATCCATTCAAATATTGAAAATCCAGCCGGGCACAGTGGCGCAAGTCTGTAACCCCAGCACTTAGGGAGGCTGAGACAGAATTGCGAGCTCAAAGCCGCCCTCAGCAATGGCGAGGCACTAAGCAACTCAGTGAGACCCTGTCTCTACATAAAACACAAAATAGGGCTGGGGATGTGGCTCAGTGGTCGAGTGCCCCTGAGTTCAATCTCCAGTACCAAAAAAAAAACCCAAATACTGAAAATTCTCTTGTGTAGCAATATTTTGCATCAGTAAATGAACCCTTGTCATGATCCCTGAACACGAGAAGGATTCATTTGGTCTATATAACCTCAGGGCCCATGCTTTTTGTGAACTTATCTCAATTTTATCCAAGTAATAGTTTCAAATAAATAGAACATGCCTTTGCTCTCATAAAAGTACAACTTTGAGAAATTTATCTGGAGAATGTACAGACACACACACACACATGATATATGATATAAAGTCACAGAGAGCCTTGACATATAGCAATGAGGAGGACATGAGCACTTTCAAGAAGATATTTTAAGATACTAAAAACACTGAATATTTATTATCTTTACCCTGTATTAAAAGAGATTGAACATTGTAGTTTATTAGAAAGTCACCAGCCATTATTTTATTTTATTTTACTTTCATAAAATCAGATTATTACAGCCTTGTCCAGTAGCATTGCAAAAAGAACCTTGGATAGTTAATTTTGTAAATGGTGATATGAAGGGGCAGGGAAAGGATGTGGCTTGTCCACAATCATAGGGCTACTTGGTGGCTTAGCTGATACTAAAACCCAAGTTTTCTTGATATACCACCCTTTTTTTGTTTGTTTTTTTCCTGTATACTTCACATACCTTTATTTAAATATGAATGCCAATTTGTGAAAAAAAGAAAAGTAGCATTTCTCTGGAAGAAAGAATCTGACGTCCACTCCCAAGGTTGCTATTGATTCGGGTCAGGTCCGATTGGAACATGGTGGGATGTGGTTTGCTTTATTTGGCTCGGAATGTCTCTCTGTAACCTGAGGATTCATTAGTTTGATGTGCTGGACTTTTGCCTCTTTCCAAGGCCATTTTAGATGCAAATTGTACTCCAGACATCATTTTTAAACGACAGGGAAAAATCTCTGGAGATAACAAGAATCAGTCTGTTAAATTTATGGACCCTTTGCATTTTCTAATCCTCCATGATGAATAACTCAGTTTCCAGCCAGGGTTTGAATTGAGATTTGATAAAGCATCAGTTCAAGCCGCTGGCTACTAAATCAATATAAACGATGGCTTAATCAGTCTCTCTACTTCCTCTGCTACCTTCCCACAGAATTCCACCAGTCTGCTGTGGAACCAGGTTGGCCAGAGACAGACACCTTCATGGGCCTTCTGTAGCGTGGGAAGAGAACGTTGATCAGCAAAATAATTTAGTTCCAAGTTGAGGCCATTGACACTGTGGAGCAAACCTAAAACCTCAATTTGAGAGATGATTTCAGTTTGAGAAGAACTGCGAATGAGCAACATGCAAAGTGGAAGTATTTTGGCAAAATGGAGAAGAGAAAAATCATGGCTGTATTCTAATAACATGTCTGATTAGAGAGAAGGTGGCTTTGCTGATATTATGGAACTAGCTGGATTTTTTTAGCTAAAGAAGAAATTCATTTCTAAGATGCTGCTATCTTTGGGATATGAAGAGTCCCCCCCACCCCCCAAGCTCTTGTGTTAATGCAGGAATGTTCAAAGGGGAAATAACCTTTGGATTGTAAGAGCTGTAACCTAATCAGTCTGTCCTAGTCTGAATAGACTGGGTGGTAACTGTCGGCAGCTGGTGACTGTAGGCTGGAGGAGGCCGGTCAGTAGGGGCATGCCCTGGAAATGTCCACATTCTCTGTGGCCTCCTCGCTCTCCCTCTGTTTCCTGACTGCCCTGATTAGAGCAGTGTTCCTCCATCATGCCCTGCTCCTATGAGGTACTGCTTCACCTTGGGCCCAGAGAGCAAAGGAGTCTGATGTCTATGGACTGAGACCTCTGAAACCATTTACCCCAAATGAATGTTTTCTTCTCTGAGCGCCTGACAGGCATTTAGGTCACAGCAAATCCAAGCTGACCAAAACAGAGCCAAACACAGAGCAAATTAAAATTGGGTGGTTTATACACCTTGTGAGAGAAGACAGCAGGAAAGTAGGTTTTGAGTAAGGATGAACAATTTGTCTTATCCTGTCCAGGATTTGATAATGGAAATTTCCCAAAAAAGATCCATCTCTGGCAAATTAAGAAAGTTTTCCACTTTTCTAAAACCTACATTTTGGTAGGCAGTTTGAAGTCAATGTTATAGACAGAAATCTCCATTGCTCATAAATGATCATCTGGTACAGTAGTTTCCCTTACTAATATTTTCTTTTATATTTAAGTATGGGCTTTGATCATGATGAGAAAAGAAAAAGTGCTCAGGTGTCCAGTGTTCATAGGTCAGTGGACAAGTCATGGCTCTGCAAGCATGTTCTAAGTCAATTTTCAGAACATCAAGAAGATCATCCGGGCTAAGAATCAGGATAACTGTGGTGAGATTGTGACTCTTAGAAGTAAAGAGTCTCTATTCTTCTTCTTAGGGTCTGAGTGGACATTGGGGTAAAGAGAAGACACTAGAACCGCTGGACTGAAAGTCAACCACCCTAGGGCAGAAGTCTTTTTTACCGATGGTCGGTGCTTTCTCTGTACTGTGGTGCCTCTGGACTCATAAAGCCCTGCTATTGAAAGAGTGATCCGTGGAGCAGTGGCAAGGCAAGCTCTTGGGAGCATTTGGAAAACACAAAATCTCCAAGTGTCTGCTCAAACTCAATTCAACCTTTCTCAATGAGACTCTTCAGCTTAACAAGAACTTCAAGTGCCGTAGATGTACGTTGGAATCCCTGTACTAAACAATGTGCCAGGTAAAGCTTTCCTCTGTGGGGCTGGGCATCGATAAAGGAGCATTTTTTAATCCTCATATGGACTGCAATCATGTCCTCAAAGCTGTATCAGTGAACAAAAAACGGGCACAGTGGCATCTGTTATAGACATGTGCATATGTTTTTCAATTAAAAACTTAACATTTTAGTTTAAGTTGCATTAAATCTTTCCTAAGTGGAAGAATTCATGAAAACAAAACTTAGTTTTCATCTTTTTTGGGGGATGTATTTAAGTAGGTATGGAGAACTTTGTGGCCCGATGGGAATTTGTTTAATAAACCAAAAACTTGCCTTAAAACCCAAGTTCCTTTTTTTATAAATACTGAATAAACAAATATTTACTTTTAGCCAATTGCTATGGTAGGAAAAAGAAATGATAGGTTTTTCTAGCAATAATTTTTAGATTTTCATGTATACACTTAGATCTGCCCTGATTCATTTCAAATCCAGGAAAATATCTATGATTATAGATATAAACTGGTTTCCCTGAAGTTTTAAAAATGTTTTCTACCAAATGATTTTCCACATCCAAATTTAGAGAGCAAATGATTCAGTTCTTCCTTTTGATGGTAAAAGGGAAGCCTAAGTATAAAGGAATATAAATTACACTCAGAATCAACTCAGATTTCTGAATATCATTACACAATCATCACAACTAATAATTATTGTGATAGAGGAAATATTATAGCTGCAATGATTTTGGGGGTTAGAGTAACAATAGTATTATATGGAACTGAAGTAATCCTGTAGCATCTATAGATAACTGAATTTTTGAAAGCTTGAGGAAATGAAGAGCTCATCTTTGATTTTCTTATTTATGTGTGTCTGTGTGAAGGTTTGTTTTGGGGGAGAGATTGGTACTGGGGATTAAACTCAGGATTAAACCCACTGAGCCACATCTCCAGCCCTATTTTGTATTTTATTTATAGACTGGGTCTCACTGAGTTGCTTAGTGCCTTGCTTTTGCTAAGGCTGGCTTTGAGCTCACGGTTGTCCTGCCTCAGCCTCCCAAGCCACTGAGATTACAGGCATATGCCACCGTGCCCAGCTCTGTGTGAAGCTTTGTGTTGTTGCTTCTGATTTTCCCATGAACACTGTCACAGAAGTAGATTGACTGAGATATTCACATATGGAGTGAAATGGAAATTCACATTAATCTCATTTATGTCATATCTCTATGTATCAAAATTCTGTAAGTGTAGTCAGATAGAGAGAATTCATTAATTCATCTATCTGGCTACCTGTCATTTATTGATTTTTAGGAGTCATATTTTCAGTATGACTTAAACAGGCCTGGTCTAACTAATCCCTTCAAATTAGTTGTTGTTCAATGCTGATAAAGTTTCAGTTATGCAAGATAAAAAAGTCCCAGAGGTCTGCGATACAGTGTGGTACCTGCAGTTAACAATGCACTACTAGAAGAACAAAGTTGATCAGATAGAAGCCACTACTGTTGATCTGAGGCCCATATTCTGAGCCCATCCTCTGCACAAATATGAGTCACAAGTGTTCAATGCTAGCCTAACACCTGGGGATAGCTGTGTCCTGAAAACACAATTACAATCTAGTCTTTCATGGAAGAGCAGCATGACATGCTCTCATCTTTGCTTGGTAATTTTCATGAAAGGATTAATGATTGTGTCAATCCATCTACCAATAGGCAAAGATTAAGTTCTTTGAAAGTGAGCAAGGCAAAGATCCCTGTGGATTCAAGATTTCTGATTTTCTCACCCTCATTTACCTATGATGTGCTGATGGATAACAAAGTCCCAAAGGGAATAGGTAGATCCAATTATGTATTTTGTGAGCCTCCAGGAACATACAATGGATTGTATTTGTTTTGTGTATACAAGTATACTACCAATAAGGACAATTTCTTTTTTTTATGTTTGGGATCAAACCCAGGAAACTGCACATTCTAAGCAAGTGTTCTACCACCAAGTTAGATCCCCAGCCCAGGGAACTTTCTCTTGTATGCTTAAATAAATTAAACTGAAAGAAAGTAGCTTCATACATATTAATATTTATATACTACATACATATTTATGGTTATAGTAGCATTCTACTCCTTCTGAAGATAAAATTAGTTTTTAAAAATATTATTCATGTTAAACTGCATGATGTTCGTCAGCTTGTTGTGGCTGTGACCAAGATTCTTGACAAGGACAACTTAGAGAACAAAGATTTCTTTTGGCTCCTAGTTTCAGAGGATTCAGCCCATGGTCAGCTGACCCCACGTCCGAGACATCATGGCAGAAGGGCAGCAGAGGAAAGCTGCTCTGTTCAAGGAAGCAGGAAGCAGGGTGAGAAAGAGGAAGAGGCTCAGGAAAAGATAAACTATTCCAGGATGTGCCCTCATTGACCTCCTTCCTACAATTAGGTTGTACCTCCCTGTAGTCTATCCAACCATCAGTAGATTTAATCCACCAAGGAGAGCAGAGCCCTCATGATCCAATCCTTACCTAAAAGCCCAAGCTCTGATTTTGCATAGGGGACCCATCTTTCAAGACATGACCTTTTGGGGGACATTCCAGATCCAAGCTGTAACACACACAAAGAGCAATGTTTATTGCAATACATTCCGCAATGCAGAAACATTGTATTCTCTTGGTTTAAATGATGAGTATATAAATAAAATTGCATATCAGTTATTGATCGTGAGAGTTACCATGAGTAGAGAGGAAAAAAGAGAGGGGCCTGAATTGTAGTAGAATGGATAGTTGTTGATTCAGTTGTATAAGATATCATCTGTTGGGGCTCAGAAAATGGTACCCCAAAGTCTGGTGCTTTGGCCTGTGGAATACTTGGAATTAAAGGAAACTGGAAGTCATCAAGAGGAGCCTCAGAAGCCAAGCCTCTTGCTGAATTTCTCTTGTCCTGCCCTCTTTTTCCCCTGAAGCAAACTGTAGAATCCAGTGTTCCCTTTTCCTGAGGCAGGTCACAGAAATTGGAGTCCCTCTCCCACAGAGCAAGCTATGAAACCTGAAAGGTCACACTCTCTCTTTTCTCCTGAAGACTCTCATTCCAGAGGGGTCTTTCCCATACCTCAGAGGAAGAAGAGCTACAGAGTCCAAGAAGAACCTGACAGTCCTTGTATTCCTCCTCCTGTATTCCTCCTGGAATCATCTCTAAAGCAAAGGGGGATGACAAAACACCATGTCCCTGAATGCCTCCTTTGTGTTCCCCTAAACCCTAGCCATGTTAAGGGAACACTGAGAGCCTGCCTGGGCTGGGAACTTCAAGATGTTATCTTGAAGGACACTGGCTTTCTCTTGTGCACACTGGGATCCAGGGGGATTTGGTGTTATCTGTAGGTGGCTACTTTCTTGGATGTACATCAGAACAGTTGCTCCTTGGGATGCTGGTCAGACGAGCTCACTGAGCAAGTTGATGTGATGACGTCACTGCTTCTGCAGCCTGACATATAAATCCCCTCCCGGGATGGGGACAGGCATGGAACTGAGGGCACAGTGGAAAGGACAGGTAACACTCCTCCAGCCAGCTTCCACTAGACAGAACACCATGAGCGAGAGGAGGTGCTGCTTGGCCAAGCACCGAATGGTCGGAGGTGCTGTCTGTCAACCTGACACCCCGAAATCTTCTTGGAACAGTCACCGATTTCTTGTAAGCATTTCCAATAAATCACATCTCACATGCTGTCTCCCGGCACCTTCTTTAGTCTGTCTACAACCTACCTCACTGCCCTGGCACAACTGGGCTAGGGACAACACACCCCTCCGTCTAAGATCATCAGATCCTTTGTCCATTTGTATTATTGCATGACTGAACATTATCTATAAAATCTGAAAGTGAAAACACAGCTGGGACCATGGGTCTTCATTTCTGAAGGTTCCTGAGTAATCTGTTATATTTTTCTCTTGTTAAACTGCCTTTTGTTGTAAGCATATCCGCGATGGCCCCTATGGGTGAGCAACAGTAGGTATGGAAGCTTTTCCACCCCTGTGCATTAAAGGGCTCATTTTTCCTCCTGATCTCCAAACTCTTTCTGCTGTAAGATGTAACTAGCCTTGTCTCTGAGTTTCTGATAGTGCAAATGGACTGTTTTCCCCTTAGACATCTTAGTAAGAGAATAGATGTTAATCCTTAATACTGGCACAACTCTTCTCACAGATTAAAGGCAGTTTCAGCAGCAAAGTGAAGGTTATAAGAAAAACAGAATGCAGTATTCAGAGATAAGGTGCTGGAGGTGGGGGAGAAGGACTTTGGAAAAGTCCAGAGCAATGAATTTTGCTAGAAAGGAGAGACTTAGCTGCAAATCCAGAGTTAGGGCTTATGGGGGAACGGCTCAAAAGAAGGAACTGATCTTACACGTCCAGTTTTGCTTCTTTGTGATTCTGCCCTAGTTAGCTGTGTTGCAAATATAGGGAAGAAAAGTGAAGTTGATGAAATGGTTTTGGAATAATTTGGTTCATACAATTTTGAAATACAGCCATGTGCTACCTTTTAGTCATTTCTGGTTTTTAAGTTTCTGGGCAAATGTGAATAATCACACAGAGAGTACACAAGTAATAGTCATACAGGACTAGCTAGTAATTGTGGTCAGTCTTCTGTACATGGTCTGCTGCTCCGGGGCCCCACCTGAGAGTGGACCATGAGCAATTGCTCCTCCCTCCTCTGACCTCACACTGTGCCCGCTGCCAGAGCAGCCCATGGCTCAAAAGGACTTCTGGGGTCCCATGAGTCACAAACATCCTTTTCTGAATCTTGACCTCTTTTTAGATTCGTTCTGCATTGAAGAGTGGCTTTGGGGTATGCACAAAAAAGCTCTTTGTATATCCCAATGGCAAGGAATGGGACAAAAGCAAATTTTACATTTAAAAATTTTTTGTTTGTATGATTTGATTTTAATTAGATATTTACAGTATGATCTTGAATACTGAAATACAGAGTTGTATACTAAATCTTCAGAGAAATGGTTTCATGAGGAGCACAACTTGCTTTTGGTCTTAAGACTTGGACACGTCCATGTTTTTCCTAAAAACCTACATGTATGAATCTGAGTCTTCCCTGCTCCTTGATATTTATATAAGATTGGGCACATGCTCAATTCCAAACCCAAGGAAAGCAGGAGCTTGCTCCAACATTTTGTAACCTTTGAGCTCATAATCTCATTTTCCTTTCCAGACCCAACTGTGCGTATCCAAACACATTAAGCTTCTCAACGGAGCAAAAACCTGTGCATTTAACAGGATCCAGCCTGGCAAGGAGACCATGTTGTCATAATTAAGCATTTGTCCCTCCTTTTGCCTGTAAAAGCAAAAGTCCTGCCTTTTAAT
This sequence comes from Geosciurus inauris, assembly GCA_004024805.1. Taxonomy (NCBI): domain Eukaryota; kingdom Metazoa; phylum Chordata; class Mammalia; order Rodentia; family Sciuridae; genus Geosciurus; species Geosciurus inauris. The sequence goes on from PVHX01000954.1 coordinate 148,168, forward strand.
AATATTCACAATTCTTAGTTAAGCATTGTTGCTTATATCACAATTTAACTCTTTATTATGCTGACAGCACTATGAAACTCAGAATCTTTCCCAAGATCATTAACTCATCTAAAGGGATGAAAAAATCGGTCTCTTTGCTTCATTCTGTCTTCTACAGCCCAGGTTTGCTCAATCATAAAATGGGAATGAAGGTTAAGTATTGATTTACCTTGAAGGAAGTTTTCATTATTTATCATCTCATCAGAAATTTCTGCTCCAGGAAGATTTTAAAACAAATTATTTTGACTTATTTGCCCAGTTCCCAAAGTGCCCAACGATGCTATGGAAATACATAAATAGACAAGTGGATCTACTAAAATGAGACTGCGAAGATACCTTATACTCTCAGAGAAAATGTACAAGATCTTTCGATCAACCTTAGTTCTCTCGTGTCTGTCACAATGAGGGGAAGTGGGTGGTGTAATGCCATAAAGCTCCAAGTGAATCCCTCATCTTCTATTGAGTGCATCATAGTTTGGGTTTTGGGTGGTGAGACCTTCAAGATTGGTCCTTACAGTTTTGTCTTGCTGAGCCACTTATTTTCTTATCCCAGAAAAATGTGCAGAAGTATGTTTCACAAATAAATGGGAATCAGAGGAAAACCCGGAGTGGGTGAAGTTTAGAATTAATTCACACAATAACAAATCATCTCCAGACAACTACGCTGATTGGGGTTGCAGACAGTGAGATGAAGGGAAGGCTTGGAACATGTCTGGCATCTGGAAAATTCTCTTCCCAGTGAGGATTCGGAATCGTGCGTCTGGGCTGCGGCTTTGTCTCAAAACCCTGAACAGCAGCTGAAAAGAACACATGGATGTGGACTTGTCTGTTTCTAAATATATCTTAAGAAATAAACTCCAGTTGAGAGTCGGTTTCCATGTGAGGACGATCCTTGGTGAGGAAATGGACAGCCGTGTTATACTTGACAAGAACGTGTTTATCCAGAGAGTTAATTTGGAGGCATCGCCTTGCACCCCAGCACCAGGTCTCCAGAGGTGGGATTCCCGTAAACAGCCAGACACTTTGAACTGATGGTTTTCACTTTATGTCATACTCCGACCACTAAAACAACACACGGCTGCAGAGTGCTTCCCTGCTAATCCAAAACATACCTGCCTTGTGGAAAATAACCCTGACAGAATGAGAAAGGAAAGGATCTTCCAAGAGAAGATTCACTGTCATCTCCTGAGTCCTTTTACCACCTCTGCAAATGTGTCCCCCTTAGAACACATTAACTACTCACCACCCTTCTCGCTAGACTGTGTGCTGTTTTGTAGGCAAGGATCACAGCCTACTGGCTTTTAAACCTTAACTTCTAATATAGCATTCCTAACACACAGAAGTGCTCAGCACAGATTTGTTGAATGAATGAATGAATGACATCCACTTTTCCACTGTATTCAATAAAACAATGTAGCTATAAAAAGGTTGTGAGGCAGGCAAGTGTGTTGGCACATGCCTGTAATCCCAGCGCTTTGGGAGGCGGAGATAGGAGAATCGCAGGTTCAAAGCCAGTCTCAGCAACAGCGAGGCGCTAAGCAACTCAGAACTCAGTGAGACCCTGTCTCTAAATAAAACACAAAAAATAGGGCTGGAGATGTGGCTCAGTGATTGAGAATACCTGAGTTCCAAAAAAAAGAAAGGTTTTGAGCCAATCCCAACTATTCAGGGGGCTGAGGCAGGAGGATCAAAAGTTTGAGGGCAGCCTTGGTAATTTAGCAAGAGTCTGTCACAAACTGAATAATATAAAAAAGTCTAGTCATTTAATTCATTGCAGAAGTGTTTGCAGAGCTTGTAAGAGACCCAGGTTTGAACCCCAGGAATGGAAAATGATAGTATTTGGTTTTATATTCACATACACTTGTTTTTAAATTTAAAACTTGTCTTATTTTTCTTGTAATTTATAGCCATTTATGTAAACTGGAATCAGACTTCTATTTACTATTTATTGTGTGAGTACATGTGTTTTCCAATAGAGTTCTCATTATACCTTGTAAGGAATTCTGGAAGGATTAAATTAAGGTAATGTCTTTACTTGGAATACAGTACATTGGAAGCATTTAATAAAATGTGATTTTTAAAAAATATTATTTTATTGTTATAAGAATCTGGGTATCAGTTGTTCAAAGCACAGTCTTCATCAAATTTGCACAGCAAATATCCATGAAAACACTTGGGCAACATAGAGTTGTGTCACGTCTTAAGGAGTGAGTGTTGAAGTCTGGATCAGTTCTCAGTTTGGGAGGAACGGTTGAGAATGTCCATTGTAGCCGTTAATCCCTGCCACCATCAGTAAAATCCTGTGCCAACTTGATATTTAATTGTATTTGTATGGATTTAACTGTACATTCCATGTGATGAGTTCACTCAGTGGGAATTTAATTTTTCAGACCTTCAGTCCATCTAGAAGACAGAAAAGATAAAAACAAGACAGTTAGGGATTGTAAAACTTGAATTAATAAGATTTACTGCTTCTATATTGCATGTCTGTGATGTGCTTTATATGGTTGTTAGAGGTGTTGAAAATACAGTTAGGAATAATAAAGAATTTAGAAACTTGTTGATAATTTTTAGATATAAATATAGAGAACTTATTAAGATTCATTTATAGTAATATCATACTTTAATTTTCTACTTCTTAAGTTTAGGTTCTTCAGTAGTTTTCTATTAAGGTATGATTTAGCCAGGCACGATGATGAATGCCTATAATTCCAGGGGCTTGGGAGGCTGAGGCAGGACAATCACAAGTTTGAGCCCAGCCTCACCAATTTAGTGAGGCCCTAAGGAGCTTAATAAGACTCTGTCTTAATGTGAAACATTAACAATTAAAAGGGTTGGGGATGTGGCTTGGTGGTTAAGCTCCCCTAAAATACACAGATCCTGAGTTTGAGTTTTAGCCAAAACAAACATCCATGACCCATCACCCTATGTAGAAAATATAACATTTCCATCACTGTTATGAGACCCCTCTCCCTCTAGGGCAACCCCCCTTTCCCGGCTCCACTTATCACTACCCCATAGGGAAGAGTTTCTCTGATTTATTTGATCCTGGATTAATTCTGCCTGCTCTAGAGGTCCACAGACATGGAATCATCTATTCATTCATATCTAGCTTACTAATTCAACACGTTGCCTGTGCGATTCATCCACATTCTTGCATCTTTCTTAGGTTCACTTCTTTTTATTGCTGTGTGGTTTTTGATTATGGGACTTTCCTGCAATATATTTAAAACATTTTCTTCATAAGTCATGACTGTCTTAGGTTTTTGTCTACTACAAATAAAATTATTTTTTGCTTTTTAAATTTTTTTAAATTTTGAGACAGGCCTCAGTAAATTTCTGAGGGCCTTGCTAAATTCTGAGGCTGGCCTTGAACTTGTGATCCTCCTGTTTCAGCCTCCCAAGGTGCTGGGATTATAGATGTGTGCCACTGTACCCAGCCGAATAAACCTTTTATGCACATCCTTGTACAGGTTTTTTTGGTAGACACAATTTCTGTTTCTTTGGGTAAATACCTACAGATGGGATTGCTGGGTTACAGAGTAGGTGAGTGTGTAACATCCTGAGAAAGCACCCCAGTGATTTCCACAGTGCCTGTTGCTCATTATATTCTCACAGCAATGTCTGAGAGTTCTGGTTACTCCTCATCTCACCAATATTTGGTGGTGTTTTATTACTTTTTATTTAAGACATTTAAATGGGCATGTGGTGATATCTTGTGGTTTTCACCCATATTTCTCTGGTGACTAATGACGTTAAGCATTTGTGTGTGTTCATTGGCATCTGCACACATTTTTTTAAAAAATAAAGTATCTGTTTAAGTATTTTGTGCATTTTCAAAAAGTGGGTTTTCTTTCTATGGTAGCATTGTTAGAATTCTGTATATATTGTGGATCTTTGTCAGATATAAGTATTTCTCTTTCCCTCCAGTCTGAGGTCCCTGCATTCACTTTCCTGATAGTGTCTTTTGATGATCAAATGCTTTGGAACTTGGTATAATAAAATTCATCAAAAATTTTCTTTCATGGCGAATGCTTTCTAGGCCATGTCTAAGAAATATTCACTGGCCTTGAGAATATGATCTGCTCTTTTTCTCTTTTAGATGATTTGTAGTTTTAGCTTTTACTTTTAAGGATCTATATTGCATTTTCTTTAGATATGATCAATGGGCAAGGGTCATATATTTGTAAATATGTAATTGTTCAAGTCTCATTTCTAGAAGAGATATTTTTTCTCCTTGATTATTTTGGGAAACTAGTTGGAATCAATTGATAAACATTTCAATATAATCTTTACATCCAATTCTTTGTTCTAATTCACCCCAGCACAAACATGAATAAAGTTAATATTGTTGGTGATTTTTCAATCACTGCTACAAAAATCTTGTCACTGTCTATGAAATCCACACCCCAGCAGTTCTATCTATGGGGGTTTTCCAGTTCCTTCCTAGCTACTGGATGTGCCTGCCTTGCTTACATGCTCAATGCTATTTGTGCACACTTTAAGGGGTTCCTTTGGTGACCTCAGTATGTCAGGGTTTTTTCTTGTTTTGGTTTGTTTTTTCCTATCTTGTATTTGTGGAGGAAGTTTCTCTTCCCTTCCTTATCTTCTGTGTATGAAGTCAGGCCATTCTCTTTGTGTAGAGCCATTTTTAACTTTTCACAAGAGGCAAAAAGAGGTATAATGAAATAAGCCAAATTATCACCCCCACGTCACTGCAGTTGCCTCTCTGGCTCTACCTTGGAGAACCATATTCCTGTCTTGTTTCCTGGATTGCTCCTTGGCATGGTTAGATGCTGAGTACTCCATGGTATCAACAGACTCATATCCTGTCTTTTCCAACTCCAAGAACTGAATCCCTCGCCTGCAACCGTCCTGTCTGTAATGGCCTCCTATGCCTAGAATCAGTGCTCATTTCTACCTCACAAGGCTGACTGGGCATGACTCTTCTAATGCAGACTAAATGAGATCAACACCTGTTTTCAGTGTCTCATAACTTTTATGAACCCTATTCTACTTCCTGGAGTTCCTCACACTGTCTCTTCCTGGATCTGTTCCGTTAGCCAAAAACAATATGAATTGGCCATTTCAGGTCACAGTTCCTCCTTACAATATCCTGAGGCATTTAATAGGCCTTGCCTGATGAGGTTCCTAGAGAGGACTGTCCATTTACTAAATGTTGATCCATGGCATAAAGCACTGTGACTGTCCTGGCTGTCAGCAGCAGGAGGCCCACAGGGTAAAGGATGTTTTCTAGTCGCCACCCCGACACTGCTCTCAGGTGTGGTGAATTTAGGTCAGCATCACAGCTAGAAGGCACATTGGTGAGGGCTGCTGTGTGGGTCCATATATATAACTCAAGACTAAGGGTTAGTGGTGGACTATTGACCCAGACTTCTCAACTATTTCTGAGTATGCAAAATTGATGCTTCAGCACCATGTTGGAGGCCCAATTTCATGTCCACCCACAAATGAAATACAATCTACCTGTCTTGCCTCCTTTCTAAAGGCAAGACCCAACGACAAGGTCTCAGTGTGACATGTAGTGATGAGTCTTCTGGAGCATCAGGTCAGTCTCACAAATGGCGTAAGAAGTTGCAGCCTAGAAGGTTCCAAAGGGAGACAGAGCCCAGGTCCTCTATGAGTCCTGGCTTGAGTTTGGATGCTTGGACCATAGGGCAATTCTAGCCTTAGTCTTTCCAGACCATGGAAGAGGAACACATAGAGTCCAGGACCCCAAAACATAACCCAATTTCTTCTACCCTACACCTGTCCTGGCAGGTCCCGACTTGTCAATTTAACTTCATTAGTGTCCTTACATACAAGGACACTAATGTAAGGACACTTTTTTCTTTCTGTTAGTGAGAGTCTTTTTCTTCTACATCTTTGAAGTCTCTTTCCCATCATTCATATTTATCCATTTTAAACCCAAGACTTTCCATATACCTGTACTTATTTCCCCCACTATCTATGCTATCTACCTCAGTTTTGAACTCCAACATTTGCACTTTTCTTCTTCTGAAATTCTAAGTAAGCTTGTTTTGTGTCTACTGTAAGATTATAATTTCTCTGAGAACAGTGGCTGTTTCATTCATCTTTGTGTTGCTTAGGACTAAGGTAAGTGATGTTAAAAATTCCAAAGTGAAGAAAATTGCTCCCTTGTATTGTTTGATACCTAAAAGTAAACCAATTTTTCAATTCAGCTTAATTAGTCTTTTCCTATAGGCTGTACTCTGAAGACCCGACTCAGAATGAGACACAAAGATTTGGTTTTAGTGATCCACCTTTCCGACTTTTTCTAATTATGGATTTAGTGTAAGTAATTCGAAGCTGCCGGACCAATTAACTTAGGTGATTTTTGGTTCTATAATATGTAAAATAGGGTAATTGTTCTTCATGAGATCCTAAGGAAAATAAATCTTTTTTACACAACATCTACTCACATGCTATTAAGTAAATTGCAGGTGGTGTTTGTAAAGTAGATGGATTGCAATGGAAATCTTCCAAAAAAGCAACCTCTAATCTGTCCAGGCCAACACCCTAGAGCACTATTTATATGTGAATTCTGAAGGAAAGTTAGTCATTCACTTCTCTACTTCAACAGAACCCCCTCCCCAGCCTTTGACCTTAACCTGTTGTCAAATAGAAAGACATTTTCTGTTCTTTTGCTACAGTCCTCACTATCCCATATATAAATAACGAGTGTGTTTGAATTTTCTAAATAGTAGTACTGTTAATAATGAAAGTGAAATAACAGTGAATAAACAATAGGAAAGTATCACAGAGTTATAGAGATGGAAAGAATTCTACATGTCACCAACTATGATACTATTCTGATGAGTCACCTAGTTAAATAGCAGAGTGGAGACTAGAATTTCAAGGGTTCAAACTACTGTGCAAAATCCTCATATGGAAAATAAAATCAGAACAGATTTAAAATTTCAATTTCTAGATTGAACTTTGTTGATATTCTGAATCAAATTAAAAGTTCAGTCTTTTTTCCATAGACTTTTTCCATGTCTCATTTTTAAGACCCTTAAAATAACCTGCATAATCTATTCCTTCTGGTAATAACTCTATCTGCTATCTCAGAATAACTATTCTTAAGCCTTTTTATTTTCTATCTTCTTTTGTGCATTTGAAAGTCTGCATTGAGAAATGAATTACACTAAAACGACTCAGAGCAAGGAGTATTTTTATTATTCTGGCAAGTAAAGGTACCTGGCTTCTTGACTCCTTCTTAATCACCTAGCTTATTTATTCAGCCAGGTGACTAAAGAGCATTTCATGTTCAGGTGTTCAGTATATACCTGACAACTGGCTAGCACAGCTTCAGTTACAGTCCATGCAAAAAAGGAACTAATCCCATACTGTGCCACGAACATATCTGGTGAATGTTCACTTGAACATACATTTATTGACATATCCTTCTCCTGGATTTAGAAGTAATTTGAGATTACTATACATACTTTTAAAAATAGGCAGTCTGTACTATTTCAGCCAACACATTTTTTCTGGCTGAAAATAATATTTCAATATATGCTTGCTAATTGTCAACTTTAATTCAATGGTGGCCACACATATGCCAGAACAAAGATGATTAAAAACAACCAAATCTTAAATAAAACTATAGAGTTCACATCAGATCCAATTATAGCTCTATAGCTATTTAGCCCATTTCCTAAAAGTTCTTAAGAGTTTCAAATACCAAATACCTTGCATGTTAATATCAAAAATGAAAGTTGCAGGGGCTGGGATTGTGGCTCAGTGGTAAAGCGCTTGCCTTGCATGGGTGAGGCACTGGGTTCGATCCTCAGCACCACATAAAAATAAATAAATAAAGATATTGTGTCCATCTACAACTAAAAAAAAAAAATGAAAAAAAAAAATGAAAGTTGCAGCAATAGCTGGTCAATGAGTATTGGTACCTCCTTGTTGTCTAATTAATAGATATGTAACACTATAGAAGAGATAATTTTATTTTTGAGATATAGAAAAGAACCTTGTAGTATGTAGTCCACATGTCCTCTTTATAAAAACTGTAGAGCAGAGACATGATCATTGATCTCTCAGATACCAAGTCTCAGAGATGGGAAAGTTAAGTGTTGCAAGTCCCTGTGTGGGTTTCAGTCTTACATACAACCTATGGGCAATGGAGAAGAGATAACAGGACTTGGTTCTCAATTCTTCAACAGCTTTTCCAAATGCCCTCAGAAGATGGCATGATCACATTTTAATTATCAAAGCCTTGAGAAAGACTATATGTAGTTCATGGAGATTTCACATTAAGAAGTGCAGTTTTCTAGGCAGCTGTATGATACACTGGAATGATGGAAGTACTGTAAAATCTTAATCAAACCAACCAGCATGTTCACATAAAAATATTGAGGATTAAACCATTCAAGTATCACATCAAAAAATACTGCTTTGATATAAAATTTTTAAAAAATCAAATATTAAAATATTAAATATTGAATATTTTATTAAAAATTTAGAGATAAATTATAAATATATAATATATAATATTATATATAATAATATATAAATATATTTATATATAAAAATATAAATATGCAAAGATTTAATAATACACTGAAAATCTGAGCTTGGCATTTTAGAAACATGGGAACAACCAAAAAATGCTATTTTTCACACTAGCAATTATTTAACATTCTAATTAATCTAAAATCAGGAAGGAGAGGAAAACTGTTAGGATTATACTCAGTACTCACCTTGACAAGCACAAGTATACAACACTTATAATTATATTTTAAAATCCAAACAGTAATTTCTCCACATGCTCAAAATCTCCTTTCTCAAAATATGAGTTATAAAAGTGACTTTGATATACAACTTCTGCAAATAAAACCAGTCTGGGGCAGTATGTGCAAATATCTATCATTCTGCACATTATCTAATTGACCACCTTGTAAGGATTTGGATTCAGTCCTGGGCCTCTTGCTTGCTTAGGCATCTGTGTTTCTGCTATAGTGATTTGAATGTCATAGGATTGTTTAGTTTAGTTTAGTTTTAGCTTTAATTTTAGGGTGCTTATTGTAGCCTTTGGTATATATCTAGATGCTAAATACTGTTGCCCAAAGTGTAATAGAAGACCCATATTCCCAAAGCGGAGGCATCAGTTTTGTTCTTGAATATGAAATATTTTGTTATGTACAATGAAATTTAAAACAATATCTTCAAAAGACCAATCTGTTTATTAACTTTCTTCAAGAAAGTAACAAAAGAGCACTAGGAAAACCATGAGTCTTCATGTAGTTTTCTGTGAACACACTCAAAAAACCAAGTTGAACCAATAAGAAGACTGTTGGAGTTTTCCAGGAAACAAAAGATGGAGGGTAAGGCCCCACCATGAGACTGGCAGTAGGGAAGGTCAGAGATTGATAGATACATGCATAAAACAAGTTCGTAGTCTGACAAAGTATATGGCTTAATGGATAATGCCATATTAGTCATGTATTATCACATTAGAAAATTAGAATTAAAGATAAATTACAATTAGTTATCAACCACTCATTACTTTGAAGATTTTCATGTGGAGTTATGTATGGTGTTATTACTCTGTTTAAACACCATTTTTAGCAGGGTTCAGTGGTGCACACCTATAATCCCAGTGGCTCTGGAGTTGGAGGCAGGAGGATCACAAGTTCAAAGCCAGGCTCAGCAATGGCGAGGCACTGAGTAACTCAGTGAGATGTCTTTAAATAAAATACAAAATAGGACTGGGGATGTGCTCAGTGGTTGACTGCCCTTGAGCTCAATCCCTAGTTATCCCCCTACCAAAAGAAACCCCACCATTTTATTACTTTGACATTTTAGTAACTGCTAAGGAATGTATACATTAGAACATTAGATAACTTGGATAAAAATGGAAAAATTCTTGGAAGACACAAGCTACTGAATTGGCTCAAGAAAAAATTTGAATAGTTGTAATGTATGGTTTCAATAAGTGTCCCCCCAAAGCCCATGTGTTAAAGGCTTGGATGCCAGCCTGTGGCACAACTGGAAAGTGGCAGAAACTTTAAGAGGTGAAGTATAGTGGGAGGAAGTTAGGAAGGCAATATTTGGAAGCCAGGCTTTTCTTCATTTTACTTCCTGGCTACCATGAAGCAGTTTCCTGACATGATGTGGCACCACCATGATGCTCTGCCTCACCATAGGCCTGAAAGCAATGGGGCAATGGATCAAGAACTAAACAATCCAAAACTGTGAGCTTAAAAATAAAATATTTACTTTTTAATGTTGATAATGTCAAGTACTGTGTCACAGTACCAGAGAACTTACTAACAAAAAATACAAAAATTAAGAGATTATATTTCTAGTCAAAATAATATTAGCAGGAAGAAATGCCCAGGTTCAGATAGCTTCTAGAAAAATTCTATTAAACTCTGAAAAAGAAGAGTCAAAAGTAAATCTGCATAAACTCTTCTAAAAATACAAGAGGTTAGAAGATGATTCTCAAATCATTCCACGAGGCTAATTTTACCATGACCACAGAACAAATAAAGACATCACACACACAAAAAGAAAACTACAGACCACTATCTCTTATGAATATAGACATAAAAATCCTCAACAAAATATCAGCATGCTGAACATAGCAGCATATATAAAGGATCATACACCATAAATAAGTGGGATTTACCCAGGAATGCAAGGTTGGTTCAACACAAGATTTTGGTCAGTTAAATATATTACATAAATGAAATAAAGGAAAAGAAGGCATGATCACAATAGATAAAGCAACAACATTTGAGTAAGTCCATCACCCTTTCATGATAAGAATTCTTAACATATAAGGACCAGAAGGCAGCTTCCTCAAACTTACATTGGATATCTATAAAAAATACACAGTTGACATCATACTTAACAGTGAAACACTGAAATATTTCCCCCTAAGATCAGGAACAAGATAAAGATGCCTGCTCTTGCTACTTCTGCTAAACATTGTACTAAAAATTCTAACCAGTGAATTTAGGCAAGAAAATGAAACAAAGGGCATCCA
>PVHX01000954.1:159329-239907 GCA_004024805.1 Geosciurus inauris
TGATACTGTTTTTAAACACTAGCAATGAAAAGTATGAAATGAAATTAAGAAAATTCTATTTAAAAAGCATAACAAACAACAAAATATTTAGGATTATATTTAAGGAGTGCAGGAAATGCGAACTTACACAATTTAAACTGTAAAACATTAATGAAAGAAATTCTAAAATATATAAATAAACAAGAAAACATCCCATATCCATGAGTCATAGGACTCAATATTTTTTAAGATGATAACATGTCCCTACTTGACCTGTAGATTCAATGTCATTCTTAACAAAGTCCCAGCAGGCTGGTTTTTACTTTTTATCTTTTCCTTGTTTTCCAGAGAAATTGACAAGCTGATCTGAAAATTCTTATGGAAATTCAATGGGGCTCAAGATAGCCAAAACAATTTTAAAAAAGAGCACTGATGGAGAATTCACATTCCCAGATGTCAAAGCTAATTATGAAACTAGAGCAATGAAATCCTTGTGGTTGTAGCATCAAGACAGATGTATATATCAGTGAAGTAGAATTGAGAGTTCTGTAATATCTCCTCACATTCATGGTCAACTGAAGTTTAACTTGGGTGCCAAAAAATTTAATATGGAAAAAATAATCTTTTCAACATAAACTAGCTCTAAAATGATGGTAGACCTAAATGCAAGGACCAAAGCTATAAACCTTTTCAGAAAAAGTATATGAGTAAATCTTTTTGCACTAAAGTTAAATAAAACCTTCTTGTATACAACAACAAGTTGTAGTGACTAAAGAAAAAAAGATAAATCATCCTTCATCAAAACTGAAAACTCTTTTGCTTCAAAATATACCACCAAGAAAGTTAAAAAACAGCCCACATAATGGGGAGAAATATTTGCAAGTACTTTATCTGGTATAGTACTCATCACTTGAATATATAAAGAATTCTTATAACTCAATAATGAAAAGGCAAACAACTAAATGCTTAAATGGGTAAAATATCTGAATAAAAAATTCAAGACACCATGAAAAAATGCTCAACATCATTATGGACAAAAGGGTCTGGACAGACATTTCTCCAGAGAAGACACACGAATGGTCAAGAAGCAGATGGAAAAATTCTTAGCGTCATTAGCTGTTGGTGAGTGGCAAATTGAAAGCACATTTCAACACTCATCAGGATGGCTATATTGAAAAAGAGAAAAAAAGTGTTAGTGGTGATATAAAGAAATCAGAACACTTGCCAGGTACAGTGCTGCACATCTGTAATTCCAGCAGCTTAGGAGGCTGAGGCAGGAGAATCGCCAGTTTAAAGGCAACCTCAGCAACAGTGAGGTGCTAAGCAACTCAGAGAGACCCTATCTCTAAATAAAATACAAAAAAGGGCTGGGGATGTAGCTCAGTGGTTGAGTGCTCCTGAGTTCAGTCCCTGGTACCAAAACAAACAAACAAAACAAAACAAAAAACCAGAAATCAGAACACTTACATACTGGTAGAGGAAACTTTAAATGATAAAGCCACTTGGTAAAATTTAAACACACAGAAAGAAGATGACCTAGGAATGCCAATCCTAGGCATATATCTAAAGAAGCAAAAACTTACGTACACATAAAAAACTGTACACAAATGCTTACAGCAGTTGTATTTATAATAGCCCAAAGGGAAAACAACTCAAGACTGTCAATTGATGAATGGATAAATAATAAGTATCACATCCATGCAATGAAATATGATTGTCTGGTATAGAGGGATGAAAAACATGCTAGAACATAGACATACCTTGGAACACATGCTAAGTGAAGTAAGGGAGTTATCAAGAGCCATGTTTTGTGATTCCATTTTGTACTCAAAACTAAGATAAAGTTAATCCTCTGTTCACCCTGTGTTATCACACATTTCAACATTTCAAAGTGTAGCATTGTATGGTTTGTACCTTGGAGCTCTGGGATTAAAACATACTGAATCCTACCATAACATTGTTAATGGTACAAATCAAGTGTCATTTTATAGTAAACATATTCATTTCTGGAAGGGAAAAAATTAATCTATTTCTTAGGTGGTGAAATTAAAGCTAAAAATGTTAGTATTTTGTAGGGTATGAATGGGAAGAACATCTCTTTTTTTCTTTCTTTCTTTTTTTTTTTGTACCGGGGATTGAACTCAGGGGCACTCTGCCACTGAGCCACATCCCCAGCCCTATTTTGTGTTTTATGTAGAGAGAGGGTCTCACTGAGTTGCTTAGCACCTCGCCATTGCTGAAGCTGGCTTTGAACTTGCGATTCTCCTGTCTCAGCCTCCCAAAGTGGACATCTCTTTCTTGAAAGCATCAAAACCCCTTGTTACTCCAGGGCAAGTTCACAGGGGACTGATATGAGTGATGAATGTGACCTGAATGTTGAGTGTTGTTTCCCCCCAGACCTTATTCCTACATGACCAGAAAAGCCAGGTGTGACATAATTCACTTCACAATTGACGCTCTCCATCAACATTTTAAAACTACCATGCATCCCAGTCTGAACTCAATACTGCAGAGAAAATATGTGATAAACAGGGTGGACAGGAGGAACTGCCTCATGTCCCTTATGGGGCAGCTAGCAGAGTAGATCAAAAATTACTCTGGGATGGGCTAGAGGAGAGCAGGTGCAAGGAGTTGCACCAGATCCAAGAAGGACAGCTTCTTTCCACATTCTGTGATGGCTAGGGAAGCCTGGGGGCAGACTTGAAGTCTTGACCTTACATAAAATTTCAGTTTTGAACAGAATGAAGAGGGGGATGTGGCAGAAGAAAAGACATTCTCGAGAGAGTACATGACAAGGTACAAAGCCAAGGGGACAAGCAACCATGCTTATGTGACCATCTGCCAGAAGTTTGGCTTCAAAGATAGGTCATGACAGGAGGTACCTGGAACTGAAGCCAGAGACCAAAATCTCATGGACTGTATTCCAGAGGATTCCAGGTTTATGCCAAGAGCATGTATAAATGTTGCAAAGATCCCATTAGCTACATTGTGGAAGGTAGAATAGAGGGATATGAAAATATAGCCAGAAAGAAAACTGAAGTCTTGATATACTTGAGAGAAGCTTGAGTTTGAACTAAAGCAGAAACCCTTTGGGATGCAGAGCAAAGAACTGGGACTTAGAGCATTCAATAGACACGATCATCCACCTAAGATGAGGGAAAGGGAGACTTGAACATGACTTTCAGGTTTCCATTTTGTGCTGTTGAAACAGGATCATGCAATTTGTTGAGAAAGAAGGGTTGGAGGAGCAGCTCAAGTTTGCTCTCGGACACAGGCTGAGAGGTGCTTTGAATTTGTTCAGTTTGCTGTGCGTCTCAAGAGTCAGGAAGGTTGTTGAGCACAGATGCCATGTACCTCTGCGGTATTGGAAACAACTGCTGTCAGGAGATCATTGAGGGCTGTTATTATTTAACAGATGGGTGGGGATAGTGGTTAATGGAAAAGAGGAAGGATAACCACAGAAGTTTCGAAATAGATCCTCACTGAGGGTGTCACAGCATTCAAGGGAAGATGGAATTTCAAGTCACGTAGATAAGGCACATTACATAGAACTAAAAAGTATTCATTGGATTTGCTGGCAAAGCCCACACACCCTGGTTCTGTGAGAGCCATTCCATGATGATTCTGGAGTCAGGCTAGTGGCTAGGTAGGAGAGCATGGATTGGGAGATGAGTCATCCCGGGGAATGAGTAGATAGTGGTCATTCAGAAGGTTTGCAATGGAAGAAAAGAGAGAAACAAGGTGGTTGATGAAATTATAGACGTATTGCAAGTTTTCAATATTAGTGGGATATTTAGATTATTTTTGAATATAGAAGAAGCAACTGTGGGTGGCTGTTGTTAAAAGACAGGACAAATGCCAAAGAGAGGTCAGAGAAGAAAAGTGACACAGCACAGCAAGAAGAATTCAATTTGGACAGAAGAGAGACCCCTCTTTCCCAGAGGAGGGAGGATAGACAGAAAGACAGATAACTAAATGAAATTGTTCCTGATTTCCTTTGGAAATCCCAAACAGTAAAGAAATACAGTTCCACTGACCAGTAATTGATGATGCCATGTCCAAGTGTCTCCGTCTGGCAGGAAGAGCATATGATTTAAGGGAGAGAATCTGCCTCCCTGTCTGCTTGGGGACCATTAGACGGCAGAAAAAAATGGTTTTGTTGGATGGGGGAGGTGGAAAGGACCAATGAACTCTCCCCGGGTCCATTCTCACTCTCAGTTTATTCTCTGTGGAAGAGAACAGATGTTCTCTTTTTCCTTGAGAAAGCACCATGCTTCCTCTTCAGCTTCATTTTAAACAGGAGGTTTCAAGAGAGGCCACCCACAGCTCGAGTGCTCCCACTGAGAGGAAAAATAAATGCCAAAGCCATGTGCGCAACCCAAGGAGCTGCATCTGGAAGAGAAAGGAGAAAAAGAGAGAGAGAGAAGAGTGCACACAAACTCCAGCTTTATCCAGGCCTGCTTGGCCAGGTTAGAGGCAAAGATTAAGTTTACCAAGATTTGTAAACAAGCAAACACTAAGAGTTCAGAGCCATTGATAGCAGGTAGCCTAATATCTAGTTAGCGATCGTCTAGTTTACTAAACCCAGAAAGTACAGAAGGTGGTGGAAAATCATGATATAAATAATTGATCATGATATATAAATAAAAAGCAATATATATGTGTGTGTGTGTGTATGTATGTGTATATACACGTGTGTGTGTTGTCCTAGGGATGAATATAGAAATGGAGATAAGATGAATGAAACCAGCTTATGAAATCGTTGAAAGTTGTAAGTTGTAAGTAGTGACCAGACAGTTTCCTCATAGGGGAATAGGAATGGACTGGGAATTCTGAGTCAGGAAAAAAAAATCTAGGTTAGGATACTGGCTGTGGACTCTGTCAAAAAATAGCCTTGTGCGACTTTGGGAAACTTATTTAACCTTTCTATTTATCAATTATCTATACCATTAGAATGCTCAGTTTAGAAGTACCTTTTCCATAAGGTTAAATAAATAAAAACTCAAATGACATACCCTCATATGATATTTTGTGTCATTTTCTTATGTATGCATACTTTATGTTATATTTCTGCATTTACTATCATGTTGGTTTTAATCCATCAGGATCCTGCCAGGAAACAGAGCTGACAGGTGGGTAAAATGAAAACACTGTAAAGAAGGCACTACTTGTGGAGATGAAGGTGCACTCAGGAAGATAAAGGGACAGTAAAGGATGCAACTCAGCAACTGTAAGAAGTCATTATGGCCCAAAGGACATAGAAAATAGCGTTCAGAAACGTACAAGACCTGGAATCATTTGCATATCTTCTTTTGAAAAGTGTCGGCTCAGTTCCTTTTTCCATTGATTGGGTTATTTGGTATGAGGCTCAGTGTTTAAGTGCCCCTGGGTTTAATCCCCATGCCCCTCCCCCGCAAAAAAAAGAATATGACTAAGAATAAATGTTGGCAAGGATTTGGGAAAAAGTACACTCTTTTGGTTGGACTGCAAATTGGTGCAACTACTCTGGAAAGCAGCAAGGAGATTCCTCAAAAAACTATGAATGGAAGCACCCTTTGACCCAGGTATCCCACTCATTGGTATATATATATCCTTAGGACTTAGAATCAGCATATTACAGTGCCACAGCCACATTAATGTTTGTAGCAGCACAATTCACAATAGCTAAACTATGTAGCCAACCTAGGTGCCCTTCAACAGATGAATGGATAAAGAAATGTTGTATACATACACAATGGAGTATAACTTAGCCATTAGGAAAATTACTTTATGATGTTTGCCGGTAAGCGGATGGATCTGGAAACTATCATGCTTAGTGAAATAAGACAATCACAAAAAACCAAGGTCCAGTGTTCTTGCTGATACGTGGAAGCTAACCCACAATAAAGCAGTAGGGGGCAGGGAAAATAGAAGTTCAGTAGATTAGACAAAAGGAAATGAAGGGAAGAGGGAAAGACAGTGGAATGAATCTGACATGATTTTCCTATATACACATATAAATACACCATAGTGAATCCCGCCAAAATAATTAGAATAAGATTTGTTCCATGCTTCTACAATTATATCCATGTAGCATATGTGTTCTACTCTCAGGTATAACTACAAAGAACCAATAAAAAATAAATAAAATACATAGAGAAGGAAAACAACAATAACAACAACAACAAAATGACTAGAACCACCAGAACTGTAGAAATGAGGGGAATGGATCAGCTCAGTGGAAGCCCAAGTCACAAAGGCAGAAGACTCCTGCAAAGACTTGGTATCCATCCAGGGAGAGGCTGGAGAAGAAATGGCTGACTTCATTTTCTCTACCCTCCATCCTGACATTAGCTAAAGCCAGCAGAATCCAACAACCCAGGGGACCGTGGGCAAAGGTGAGAATTTCTATAAAATCTAAAGCCCCAGGGCCCAGAATTGGACAAAGAAAGGACCTGGGTCAAAGTAGCTCCAAGAAAAACCATAAAGATCACTCCTAACAAATAGTGAGGGCTCAACAAATATACTTAAAATTATTCTGACCACAGAGCTGATAATGATGGGAATGGCAATAAAGAAGGAAATTTTGAGGTGTGTCTTTCATTATGGGTTGTTTTTTGTTTCAGACAAAAACTTTAAGTGTGAGGCATGTGAATAGGTTCTGGAGATTTCAAGAGCAATAGGAGACTTGATCTTCAAGGATCATATGAGATTGACAGATTCTATAAGATCAATGAAGGAGATGATTATTAAACAGTAATGATACAGAGTGACAAGTTCTTATTTGCAGAGGCACATATCCAGCCTTTAGTGGGTAGTTTTTTACATGTCACTAGAAATATTTTCCCTGACACTTAAAAATATGCTTGCACTTATATTTAAGATTGCATGTATTCTAAATAATAGAGATTGGATGAAAATAAGTAGATATCATGTCATAACTTTCTGTTCATTTTAGTAATAGAGAAAATGGGGGTCAAAGAAGCCAAATAGCTAGACAACATAAATATTCAGAAGTGTAACTTGAATTCAGGTTTAATAATTCTTATGTTGAGAAAAATACAGAAAAAAAATTATGTTTGCTTCTATACATCTTCAGTTCCTACATTTAGTGCTTCTGTGTTCCCTTATTGGTCTACATTCTTAGTGCATCTATGTGGTCAATGGATTCTATTCCTGCGTTGTCTGGATTTCTTTAGTCAATCCCAAGATTCCCCCTTTAGTATGGAGAAAATGGGTGCGGGAGACACTGAAGTCTGTCTTTCCAGTATGGCAGCTTTGTCAAAGCAATCTCTTCTTACCAGAAGCATTTCTGGGATGTGAATGGCCACCTGAGAGCATGCAAAAGTTAAGGATAATTTGTGGAGGAAAAAGCTCATGCTACACCAAAGTGAAAACTGTAGTAGGTCTAGATGGAAAAGGGCACACCAAAGGCATCTGAAGAGATTTGTTCTCCATTTGGAGAAAGTTGTGGAGCGTAGAGAGGAAGAGTTCAGAATGAGAGCTCAGTCTTAAAATCTCGATGCAAGCTGTTTAAGGAGTTCAAAAAGAGAAAAG
The DNA here is from genome assembly GCA_004024805.1 of Geosciurus inauris. Classification (NCBI taxonomy): domain Eukaryota; kingdom Metazoa; phylum Chordata; class Mammalia; order Rodentia; family Sciuridae; genus Geosciurus; species Geosciurus inauris. The sequence continues at coordinate 166,845 of PVHX01000954.1, forward strand.
ATGTTATTAACACTGTTGAGTTCCTTTACATAATTCTTGCCTTGTCTCTGAGTAACTCGTCAAATCTTCTTCATCAACATTTCATATAGACAGATTGCCTTGAACTTCAAACATGAGTGAATAGTTACAGTTGACCTTCAGCTTGCCATGCAGTTAGAACCCACTCTGAGCGATATATATTTTGAATGACAAACTTAAATTCACAGATAAACCCAACATGTACCTTAAAGGACATTCATAGTAATGCATTTTTTAAAACAGCCAGGTCCCTTTAAAGGTTAAGTATATTTTACTATATAAAATTTTATGTTTATAGAGTCAGAGTCCCTACATTGTCTCTAGTCTGTCTAATGAATACTCCCTCTACCTTACTACCTTAATCAATGTTTTATGGTTTACATTTATAGCATCTGCTATTTAACAAAATATATTAATTATAAATATTTACTAATATTTATGATATGTTTATTATTATTACAAATTAAAGTGCTCTCAGAATCATATTATATTCATGAAAATTCTTTAAAATGAAACTAATCCATCCAGAGATGCAACTGGGTTTGAAATTAGTTTTAGGTACTGAAACAGCTTACTTGTTTAAGACATAAATAAGAGATGTAGAAAAATTCTCCATTACCTATTTGTCAAATTTTAGTTAAAAAATGTATTTTACATATAAAAATTCTTAGATATTTCCATGGATTTTTGCATAAAATAAAGAGGAGATAATAATAATGGCATTCGAGAGGATTGATGTCTCATTCATAAGAACTTATGTAGCTTCACCTAGAAAAAAATGACAACTACTTTTACCTTCATCAGTTTGCCTACCTTTCCCCAAATGGACAGAAGAAGAGGAAGGTGTTTGTGTCCAAGAGGTTCAGAATGCACAATATGATTTCATATGCTTCAGAGCTCCAATGCATTCCCAGCAAATGCTGACCATGCTCAGACATCTTGGAAGGGCCAGTGTACGGAATGTGAAGAACTGGAAGGTTTTATGTTTGTTTAATTTTCTATGTTTTCTTTTCCCTTTAAGAGGAACAATTGGGAGAAATAGGGAGGAGGAAGAGAACAAGGAGGGTTGATCAGGAAGGCAGGAAGTTGAATCTTCATTTGGGTTAATAGCTAGTCCCTTTTGCTCGGCAATTTTTTCCTCAAATAATCCACTTTTCTTTTAGTTCACCTCTATTCTGAGTTGCACTTACATCAGCAAATGATTTCTCTTTCTACTTCCTTGAAAAAGTAGAAGACACCTCAAATTATATTGGCTGTTTCAAAGGGTAGGAGGAAGGGATGAAGTCATAGATGTAGACAGACGATGTGTATGTCTCCAGTTTTTATTTTATTATGTGTAGGAGACAACATAGGGATTGGCGGTGGGAAAATGGTAGGATTATATTTGATATTAGAATCCTCATGTCCCATTTTACATTAGACAAAAATAAATTTCTCCTTCTGCTCAAGTATAATACTTTTTCTCTGTTCTGGATCTGAGCCCCTCAAAGATCTGGTCCATAGATCCTCCTTCTTTCTATAGGCTCATCCTTCTGGCATATAACCTGTCATATAAGAACATCAGCACCTCTTGCCTTCTAATCTCATTTCTGTCTCATCAAAGCATCTTTTTTTAAAAATAGTTTTTAGTTATAGAAGGACACAATATCTTTATTTATTTATTTTTTTAATGTGGTGCTGCAGATCGAACCCAGTCCCTCACACGTGCAAGGTAAGTGTTGTACCACTGAGCCACAATTCCAGCCCTCATCAAAGTTTTTTTTGTGTGTGTGCCAGGGATTGAACTCAAGGATACTCGACCACTGAGCCACATCCCCAGCCCTATTTTGTGTTTTATTTAGAGACAGGGTCTCACTGAGTTGCTTAGTACCTCACCATTGCTGAGGCTGGCTTTGAACTCGTGATTCTCCTGTCTCAGCCTCCCAAAGTGCTGGAATTACAGGCGTGTGCCACAGTGTCCGGCTTCACCAAAGCATCTTGAAAGAAGTGTCCCCACTTGCTACCCATTCCTCCACACGAATTTATTTTTGAACTTCTTACTTAATCTTGGGTTCATCCACTAACACTCTTAAAATTGTTCTTTTCAATTTCAATCACAGGCTCTGAGATCTGTGGCTCCTACTTCCAAATGACTGTCCTGTCTGGTTCCATGTCTACGTCAATATTCTATTTAAGTCCTCATTTTTTTTCTTCCTCAGAATAATTCAATTGCCTCCTGTCTTGATATATAACTGATTCAGATATCAAATCATACTTCTATTATAAATACAAATATAATCCTACCATTTTCCCACTGGCAATCCCTGTGTTGTCTCCTACATAAATAAATAAAAACAGGGGACAAGCGCATGCATCATGACATCTGTCTACATCATCTGACATGACATCTCTCCACATCTATGACTTCATCTCTTCCTCCTACCCTTTACATCAGCCAGTATTCTAGCCATACAAATTAAAGATGTTTCTGGAATATGCCACATCATGACCGAAGGGTCTCTTTAAATATGCTTCCAGTGCCTCTTCCTGAAACCTCCTTTCATATACTGTTCGGTTTATTTCTACAAACTCACGGGTTCAAATGCAGAAGTATCTTTTCCAGGACCATCCTGGCGCTCGCACTGATTGTTTCTGTTCTGCCTTTTTATATAACATCTTGTGCCTTTATTGTTTATAACACTGCATTTTAATTATTGAAAGCATCATTTGCCCTTCCCACTCACACATGAAATCCTCCAAGTCCCAGCCGGCATCTTTCACATCTACATCCTAAATACCTAGCAGTGCATCTGGCATCAAGCAGACGTTCAGTAAATATTTATCTAATAAACCACACTACTCAAATTCCAGATAAGATGCCTGGATATATTCTGATTGCACGGGTCCACGTCAGCAGCTAGAGAAAGAAAGTCAACTCGTTAACAAGATCTTATTTATTATTATGCTGCCAAGATGAATTTTATCTGTTTGCTTTCATCTAAGTTATTGTGCTTAGGATAAAATAGTGACCTCACGTTTGAATTTCACTTTTTTTTTTTTTGCTTTCACAGCACAGAATGAGACTAAGTCAGGATTTTTAGGTCCTGCACTACCTTCGAGGCATAAGGTCTTACTTAAAATAATAAATGATTATCCTTCAAGAGTCAATTAGAATCAGAGTCATAACAATTTCTTTCTGGAAAAGACTGTCTTAAGAGACATGTATTTCAACTGCAGTTGAACTGACTCATGGACTTGATAATTGCTCTTCCTGCTGTGAATGTTAGCTTCTATTCTACTTGCAATCCAACCTCAATTCTTCAGCATATCTACGGTTCCTTGCAACTGTAGATTTTTATACAAAATGTATACTTATTTAGTGGTTGTTTTAGTCATTCGAAACCATCTGGAAAATGTAAAATTTAACCAAATAAAAATTTCAGGGGTAGAAGTCATGCTATAGTTTTTCCTTAAACATACTGTTTTTAGCATAGAGCAAAGGTAAACTTTAAAAGGTCTCTGAAGGGGATTGACACAGAATATTCACTAAGCACGGTATGCAGCAATTATAAAGGAAGGAATGGGGCTCTCCCTGGCACAGAAACTTCTTTTGGGGAAGTCATGAAATGACTTTGATATACCAGTTACTAGGTCCTGGGAAAGTCCCAGGGATAGAAGATATATATGATATATGATATTGCATATCACAAATATGATATCATTTGAGCACCTGGGTGTATATGCATGTAACATGCTGTTATGATTTGGATATGAGGTGTCCCCCAAAAGCTCATGTGTGAGAAAATGCAAGATGGTTCAGAGAAGAAATAATTGGGTTGTGAGAGCTTTAACCCAATCAGTAAATCAATCCCCTAATGGGATTAACTGGGTGGTGACTGGAGGAGGTGGGGCATTGGGGTCATGGCTTTGGGGTAAGCATTTGAATCTGGTGAGTGGAGTCACTCTCTCTGCTTCCTGATCATTATGTGAGCTGGTTCTCTTTGCCATGTTCTTCCACTCTGATGTCCTGCCTCACCTCAAGCCCAGAGGAATAGAGTCTGCTGTGTATGGATTGAGACCTTTGAAACCATGAGTCCCTAAATAAACCTTTCCTCCTGTACAGTTGTTCTGGTTGGGTCCTTTCATCACAGCAGCAAAAAAGCTGACTACAACAAATGTATACATGTATATATAAGTGTGAGAGAGAGCTGGCCTGGGCGCATCCACAGTACATAATATGCAACAAATATCAGGTTTGTCAATCATATGGCTTTGGCCATTGTTCCATCTTGTAACAAGTTCCACATTCCTGTGAGTAGCCACAGGATGCTAATAGCATAGTCACCGGATGCTAATAGAATAGTCACACCTTATGCACCCTGTAGCGGATGCCAATAGAATAGTCACACCCTATGCACCCCATAGCCCTTGGAGGACAAAGGGCCTCTGAGCATATATAAAGAGGGACCTGAGGTCAATAAAGAGTCTCTCTTGCTGTGCTGTGCTATGCTGTGTGTGTGTGAGCTCAATAAAGAGTCTCTTGCCTTGTTCTGTGTGTGTGTGTGTGTGAGTGATTTTTTCATCCGCGGCTCCCTCGCCTGACTCGGTTTCCCTTTGTGCTGGCGCGGGCGCTGGCATATAAGTATTTTTCAATTTCATTTTGGTGTGTTTGGTACTATGAGAAGTACGGATAATATCTTTGGGAAGCACAGATAAGTGACAGCTCCAGGGTCAGAGCATATTTCCTGGAAGAGCAGGTAAACAAGCTTTAACGGGCTGTGTTTCTCCTATGGGAGGCAGAATGCCAGTGTCGGGTTTTCCCAGCAGGAGAAAGGCCAGACCAGAATTTTATGTGAGGACATCATGGAAGATGGGCTGGGTGGGAGAAGCTGGAGAGCAGGGTGGGATGGTTGCATTCATCCAAGTTGCTAAGACCTGTTCTAAAACTTTTAAGGTAGGATGAAAAGAAAGGAACACACCCGAGGAATGTTTGAGCTGTAAGGCCCAGAAACTGCTCTAAACCCAATCTACGATCTGCCACATTTACCTGAAATGAAACACATTAAAAAATTTAATTTCAGGCCAAACCCTATTGTGATTGTTCTCCATACTCTCAGTTTCCCTTTTTCAAGATATTTATCTGTACCACCACCCAAAGAAGCCTACCTGTATACACAAATCCATTTGCACACTCATGCATATACACACTGGCCATATATCTTTATAACACACTGCTTAAAGAGTGTAGGGTCACACTTACATCCAAGGACGCCAAGCAATCCAGCTCAGTGTGCGGGCGGAGCTCCCATTTAAGATGAACTCCATTTGGGGAGTCAAAAAATAAATGAAAACACAGAAGCGTTGGAAAGGAGATGGCCAAGGAACCAAGTCATTGGAAAGCTGCCTCATCCTCAATTCTTCACTTTCACTTTGAAAGTAAATACATTGGCCTTGGGCTCTATGCTACAAAGAAAATAACAGGCAATTATTCAGTTAATATGATCACTGTGGACAGGGAAACCAGATAATGCCTGCTGCATTTCCCATTCCTCCCTCTCCTCCAAGAGGACTTTGTTTTGTCTACACAGAAATTTCCAAATATATCCCAGGTATGTTGTTCCAGGAGCTGAGCGGTGACTACAGTTTGTGGTCTGTCGTTTGCTCCAATTTTGTAGAATGTGAGGTTTCGGCAAGTTACACAATAAATATCCTCTGGTACGTGGGACTGGTGAACACCAGAGGATGTAACGTAAGATAGTGGAGACCCACGTTTTGGTTTTCAAAAGGCTCCATGAGCCACAAACATATTCCTCCATTCATTTTTAAAGTGTATTGTGAAGAAGTAGAGCCGTTCCTTGGGTAAAAACTGTACCATATTTATTTTTGAACTAAAGAGCATGGTTGCTGTAAGAATAATTTCCCCCTGTTTTGAAGGAAATTTCTAATGTGTAAAAGTCTTTTCTTATTGCAAGTGAGCTTGTTTTTGCATTTAGGCAGCTAGAAGAAATTCCTTTTTTCTTTTTTAAATTTAAGCAGACTGAGCCTAAGTGCATTTTTAAAAAGGCTACAGAGGTAAAACTAGGCCACGGTGGTGATATTAGCTCCAGGAAAAATAGTCTGATTTACACTTGAATGCAGTTATTTCAACTTTTCAAGTAATGTAATCTCAGAGTAATCTTGGTTCCAAAAATACGACAACGTATGAAGCAGAAAAATCAGACTTCACAGGCTCACTTTATTTCCATTAAATTCCACTCTCAATATTGCAGGAGGCAATATTTGGTTTTATTATTGCTAATTCCAAATATAATAAATATTCTTCTCAATCTGGGTTGATTTACTATCATTTAAAATAGTAGAACATTTGAAGCTTTCAGTATATAGAAGATATCATAGGATTTGGTCCAAACTACTGTTTCTTTAATTCCTTTTTGCTAAAAGTAGTGCAGTTCCAGTTCTTAGAAAGCATGTGTTACAGACTTGCAGTTATTAATGTATACACCATATGAATTACCTGTTTTGAGGAAAACAGTAAGAAAACTTGCACAGCTATAATACATATATGCCCTACATGTATATCATGATGCATTTTATTACTAATATTAGGCTTTTCTTTTTCTGTTTTGTAATTTTCTCATGATTAGGCCTTGATCCATCTCAACAGACCATCTTTCAATTCAGTGGTAAAATGTGTTATCAAAAATAAATTTAAAAATTACCATTGGTTGTAGACTGTACAGTCTAATACTCTGCTACTCCTAATATAATGTGTTAATTTCTTATAAGAATGCAGTGGTGGTCATCTCTAATATACTTAGAAAGGGACAGTGAAGTATCTGACCTCTGCTAAGACCAGGAAGTTACTTTTTCATGAGAGGTAGCCTAGTGTGGTGATAGGAAAAAACATAGGGGAGGCCTTGGGTCTGGGTTCAAATTCGAGCTCTTCTCCCTATTATCTCCTTGACCTTGGGCAAACTATCTGACCAACTTGTATCAAATTACCTAAATTCTTCTGTTATTATTAATTGTAGAAAGAGACTCAGAACTGTATAGATCATTGAAGTTCAAGGTAAGAGATTTTCTGACCCATGCGTGCCACATAATGTTATGGGTGTTTGCCATTGTTACTAGTGTATATTGGCCAATTGGCATTATGTTTGGTAATTTGAGAGAAGAGTAAAGGTGTGAGAGACACAGAGCTGAGACAGTGGAGCTTATTATATAACAGAAGTATTAGGAAAGAAAAAGTTACTGCTAGCTAGCATCACTAAAATTAGGTTATCTTAACAAGGTGGTGTGAAATTGGGATTCAGAAATAACGACTGAGTCAAAAATGTGCAAACGTAGTGAACTCTCATCACATATACTGAATAAATAAAGGCAAATGAGTAAAGACCTGGTAGTTAGAAGAAAATCTTAAAGCAAAAGCCATCTTCCCTGGGCTTAAATACATCACCTGTACTTCCTTAAATCAGAACAGTCACATTACTATCAATCATTGATTTTAAGTACCCGCACCATACCTCTCAACACCTCTTCAGAAAGATTAGAATTCATATTCCAACAAGACGACTGCATTTAGAATCAGCATCCTTTCTGCACTTGCAGAACAGGAACATTGGAAATCGAACGTCAGCTTACTGAAATGGATCACCTTTCTTGCTAACGTGGACAAAAAGATCCTTTGCAGACAGTGCTTGTAAAGAACTTCAGGATTTTAAATTCACTAGCTTCCATTCAAATAGGAATGCATTGTAGCTGTAAGAATATGAATGCTCCTTATTTGGGGGAAAAAAAAATCAAGAGCATTTCTGCCAATGTCCCAGCGTTGAGGATTAATAAGCACACCCATTGCATCGAAGACATTTCATACAGCAGAGAATTGCCTACATGATGCTTTATCTTTCCTGGACATGATTAACGTGAGCATGCGTCAACATCAGAGGCTTCTACCTTCTCTGCTAAGCTTCCCTTAAGAGCATCACCTACCATTGGGAAAAATAAAAGATAGCTGGAACATTTTTTTGAAAAAGGGTAGGGTGGAGAGAAACATCCATCTATTTCATCACTAAACCTCAAATAAATGGATGACCCTGTTAGCATCACCCCCAGAGCCCTAATGTGATACAAATTGATCTACAAATGTTCTCCCAATGGAGAACTGTGACCTCCTCCGTTCAGAAGAGCCAAAGACTGAGTTAAATCTCTTAAAATATCACACCCTTGGTGCTTCAACCATTTTCCTTTGTTGCTCTTTAATTTGAGACATTTGTCAAGGAAAGAAAATATGTGTCTTCTGGGAATTCCCTTGTGGAGTTACACAGGATGCAAATCTGGCCCGAGATACGGGGAGCTTTCCAAGAAAGTCAAATCCCATACTGTTGCTTTTCTCATTTACTGCTCAGCGTTTCAGATGGATCTGAAATATGCTCGACTCCATCTGACAATGCTTTTCTTAATGGGTAATGTACCTAGCAAGAGCAGCTCTCGGACCAAATTCTTTACACATCCGTAGGATCATTGCTGAAGACAAATAAATGATTTTTAATCCCCCCAAATTAAGAAAACAGAAAACAGAAAGATCAAGGACACATCATGAGGAAGAAGGCAGTCGATAAATCTCAGAGTCTGCTTTGCTTGCTTGTCCCCAAAAACGAGATCTTTAAGCTGGGATTCTGACTCAGCTTTATGTTGTTGGAGTTAGCCAATGACTACCCCAGAACCTCCAATTCCTCCTCTGTTCCATAAGAGAATTCAAGTACAAGATCTCTAAGGTCTTTTGGGGGTTCATTATCTTTGTTACTAATATAGTTAGGAAGATTTAGGCCCTAAAAAATAGCAAATGGAAATTGTCCAAAGATGAGAAGCTGTGAAAAAATATAAAACATCTTAATGATTTCTAAGAAAACAAAAATACCAGGGAACATGTTGTCAAAAGTGTATTATGTTGTTAATAATCCATTGAAATTAAACTTCTTCATTCTGACACTCTTAATCTAAAGGAAGCTCATGCCATATCTCATGACCTCAAGTTGCAAGTAGGCTGCTCTGTCATTCCTCCTTGTTTATTTGATAGGGCAGCAAGTTATTGATTTAAGTCTCAGAAGTCTCAAAATACAGGAAATGCTAAGATATGAAGAATAATTATTAGAAATGTGGGGTTATACACACACACTCACATGTACAGGACTCAATAATTATTAAAACATTACTAGGTGAAAATACAAAGTGGAAAAATACTTTGTCCTTTTTTATAAAGGCACTCTGACATGGGTACTGTGTTCTACATAAGTAAATTTAATACATAGGATTATGTCATCTGAGTGGCTAGAGTGGGGAAGGATGGAAGGAAAGCCCTCCCTACAGGGAGAATCAAGGATGATTTTGTAGAGGATGTGTCATTTGAGATGGGTCATAAAACATGGGTAATGTTTATATTTTAAAGACATTTGGGGTGAAGGAAACAGAATCCATCCGTTTATTCACTCATTCATTCATATATTCATTTTTCCAACACTTACTAAGCAATGACCATACATGATGTATTATGTTCGATCCCAGACAACGAGATCAAATAAAACGAAGTCTTTACCTCCGGGGATGGTTCTCAGCTGAAAACCAGCTGAGAGGTCAGCTCATCCAGATCATAAAATAAGTGCAAGGGAACAAAGCACAGGAAAAACAGAGAAGCTGGACTGGGGTCCAATGGCAGAGAGACTTGAATCCCTGCTTGATCTTCATTTGAGAAAGAGCAAAGTGGTCTCAGAGGAAACTGAGTAGCATGCATACAGGTAAAACTTGATCAAGAAGGAGCTGAAGGAAAAGGCACGAAGCTGCCTTCAGAACCTCTGAGAGGTAAAGGTAAACCGAATAAAACTCAAGATGGAGAAAGAAGAGCAAAATCAGCAAACACACACAGGTCAACGGTGACTTAGCAGCTCTAAGTCTGACTTGGATAATCTTGAATTCCCGAACCAATGTTTTCTTCCAAAGTGACTCTCCTGAAGGTTGAAATACTTTGCAAAATACAGACATTTGAAATCTCAAGGAGACCTGAAGAGCTAGATGAAATGGGGTCAGTGAGACCCAGAAAGGTAGAGGGACTGTCAAAGGTCATAAAGTGAGTCACAGAAGAGGAGGAACAGACTCCATGAGTCATGCCTCCCAGCCTGCGCTCTGACCACGAGACAAAACTCCTCCCTAGCAACTGAGGGGAGGACTCACTGCCCACACAGCCAAACTGGCTGTCTCTCTCTCTCTGCATCTCTGGCCTCCACCAATGTCGGGAATATGTCCTGTGACATTTTGTTCCACAGCCCAGAATAAGTTCCAATGAATACATCTTGGCTAGGCGGAGAAGTGGTGGTCAGGGGAGGTTCACCTTGTCACACCGTGCCAAGACAACTGAGAGTGGGTGATGGGGCCTGAGCTGCAGATGAAGGAAGCAGATCCAAGCAGCTCTGCATGGGGGATCTCTCTCCGGTCTGCACAGCTGAGGCACTCAGCCAACCAGGAGTAGAGAGGAAAATGAGACCATGGGCTCAAGGAGATGTTAGAAGTATCTTTTCTTTTTTAATAAAACACTGGTATTAGGATAGTATGTCAGGATGAGAAATATCAGGATAAGATGGGCTGAAGAGTTGGTATATACCACCGTGGAGGTTGTTCATGGTTTGTTAAAATATATATGCTTGTCACTGTCTTCTGTCTCCCAAGATTGTGATTTATCCTCTCTGGGGAAAAGGATGGTGTTTGTTGGACTCACTTTAAAGTATCCACTCACCTCCGACATTTGCCACAGGTGGAAACCACTGCTTTAATATCCCCTATTGGTGACACTGACCTAAATGTTAAATGTTATTCTTTTTGTTTTTGAAGTGATTTATCTTTGCCATTATTCTTCCTTCAAGTCATCAAATTTTCTTTTCCTTCCATTATGCATGGCCCAATGGAATTATTGTTAAAGTTACATTTTAATATGGATTTTAATGTACAACATTAAAACCAAACCTTGATCATTAATGGTGTAGAAATAAAGGTACTCCTTGTGTAGATCTATAAGCATTACTTGTGGTTCCAACATAAAGGTATATTTACAAGCATCTGGGAGAAATGAACAATAATGCATTTTCTTATGAAAATAGCAATTTAGGAAGGCCAATGTTCTCAATAATTCTTTATAGTGGAGGGTGCCTAAATCCAATTTTTTTATTTATATGAGCAAAATATTGAATTTATTTATATGAGCAAAATATTGAATTTAAAATTTGAATTCCGTTTCAGTAAACTCTACGTGTATTCAAAAATCCAAACTGTGTAAATCATCCGAAGCTAAAACATATTGTGAAGAGAGGCATACATAAGTGATAAAATATAAATAAATGCAAAGCATGATTATCAGAATGTCGGATTGATGTTCTTCTCCAGGGGTCAGGAGGTGGAGGGGCAGGAGGGTGTTAATTCTAAGGACTGGCAACAGTCTACTTTTGGACTTGGGTGGTGTTTGCCTAGACGTTTATTATATTGTTAAACAGTCCAGATGTGTTTTATGCAGTTTTCGGTATGTATGTTATAATTCACAATAAAAAGTTTTTCAGAAGTTGAAGAGTACTAAAAGACGGCAATGTGAAACAGCTGTTGCCTGCCCCGCTCGTCCTCACCTGGAATCCCTACCTGATAGATGCAGCTGCTCCAGCTGCCATGAGTGGTGTTCCCCTTTACAGTTTTAAAGAAAAATGCTTCCATATATGTGTCTGTGTGTGTGTATTTAATCTTAAACAATTTGTAGTTCCATTTCCACTTTCCCCAATAGCTGAATAGGCATTCACTCTGGTATTCATTGCTTCGTGGACACATGGTTCTCTCCATCTGTCCTGATCCCAGGATTTTTGATTAAATCAATATTCAGTCCCCATCTTTTTATGACTGGGCATCTTTGTGGTCATGGCTGAGTCATCCGGGACTTTAAAATAGCATGTTGTTATGTTTATTCCATGTACTTCATTTTATGTAAGCATCACTTACTCAGCCTCAAAAAGATTTTCAGAGAAGAACTACACTCCTTCTCTCTACATACCCTACTCTTGTCTATCCGTTTGGGCTATGTGTGCTCACGCATGTGTGTTTCTTGGGAATGGTCCCCTGCCGCCTCCACCAGCACAGGATGTTGGTTAGGTCTGCGACACTGAAACTTTTCTTCGCCATCATCCTGGGAGTTCTTTGGACTTCTTGCCTATTTCATAAATCCCATATATTCCTCTTTTATGGATTACTACCTCAAAGTGTGATACCAAAAGCTTCCTGGAAAAAGACATATGGCAGGTAATTTTTTGAGAGTTGACAGGTCGGAAAATATCTTGATTCTACTATTACAGTGTTACAATGACAGTTTGAGAATTCTTTCTTCAGGATTTCGAAGACTTATTTCTTCTGATATCTAGCCCCAGTAATCTCATTCATGTTCTGTCTTTGTGTGGGACTTACTATTTTTTTTAACTTTTAGGACGTTTTCTTTATTCTTGATGTCCTGCAATTTTGGTTGGAGGCACCCTGAGGTGGATCTCCTTTCCTTAAAGTAGAATGCTAAACCCACAGTGGTTTCTTTTAGTCTCTCTTCAGTTCTTGTACAAAACTCTTGCACAGATTTTTGTCAATTTATTTGATTTTAATTTCCGATACTCTAACTCTTCTTAGGGGTTGGATCGCTTTGGTCAACCTTCCATTTTTCTTTTTTCTTCTCTGAATCTTATCTTCTAATAATTCAGTGAGTTCTCAACTATTCGATCAAATTTCTTATTTCCCCTTCTATGGTTCCCTGTCTTCCTCTACCTGGAAGAATAAAAAGATTTTGCAGAAGATTGATTTAGGGACCCACTCTTGGCTTGTGATGCATCTGCATATTTCTCTTGGGATAAAGACACCCCTTAGCATGCTGTTCTATATGATTTGTCCTCTGCTTATATGTGTAGTCCTCTCTGTTACAATTGTCCAGAATTATCAATACAGTACTGGACATTTTTCAGTCCTTTGATTCACTTTTATCTCATTTGCTAGTTTTCTTTTCCTTGATATATATATATATATACACACATACATACATACACACACACACACACACACACACACACACACACATATATATAATCTGTGGCCTTTAGTTGACCAACTACTACTTATACAAATTTAGATGCATATTCTTCTGGAAAGCATTTTGTCAAACTCTCTCTGAGGCAATGCACTCTTCCCAAATTATTTCAGTGCTCCTGCTGAGGGTTTCTAGCATGATGCCGTACTCTTCAATCCAAAGCAGGCATCACATAGTATTGTAATTGTTGGATTATCTTCCTTGTGAGATCCATTGTGTACCACCTTTGAGAAGTGAACACATCTGTCTTATTTACACTTGCATTTCTCCCAACTCACCACATTTGTGGATTATATCATCTAGACTCCATATGTGCCAGATAGAAAAAGGAACAATAATCATTGGATTTATTGGGTGTTCATAATATCCCATGCACCTTTTAATCATCCCACTTTACCACTCATGGAACCATCACCCCAACAGGTTACCACTACAATTATTCCTTTTCCAAAAATGATACATGGAGTTTCACTCAGACGCTCAACTCACTTCTATGTGACAGTTATTTTTTCTATGATTACAGTTTTATTATAAAGGATAAACATAAGCAAGGTTGCAACAGGTCCCAGGATCTGAACTTCCATGTTCTTTTCCCAGGGAATCAGGGTGCATCGTCCTCTGGCACATGAATGTGTTCATCACCTGGGAAGTTCTACTGAACTGCAGTGGACAAAATTTCTGCTGGAGTTTTATTGGGCTGATATCAAGTAGGTCAAAGCTTCCACTCTCTGATCACATGGTTGGTCTTTTTTTTTTTTTTATTTATACCATTGGTCTTATTCCCCCATCCTGATTCATTTTCTTAGCATAAGCTATGTAGGGGCCCACTGTGAACCATCTCATTATATAAAATATCAAGGCCCACCATGAATAACAAAGAAATCCTCCAAGATTGGGGAAAAAATAGCCATGTTCTTTTTTTTTGTCATTAAGTAAAACTATTTAATTTAAAAATAAATTTTTATTTATTTATTCTACTTAGGTAGACATGATAGTAGAATGTATTTTGTTTCATTGTACACAGATAGAGCACAACTTTTCATTTCTCTGATTGTACGTGATGTAGAATCACATCATATATGCAGTCATACATGAAGCTAGGGCTATGATGTCCATCTTATTCCACCATCTTTACTGTCCCCCTGCCCCCTCCCCCATCCCTCCCCTTTGACCAAACTTCCTCCATTCTTCCCGTGTCCTCTCCTCCATTATGGATCAGCATCCACTTATCAGAGAGAACATTCAGCATTTGGTTTTTTGGGATTGGCTTACTTTGCTTAGCATGATATTCTCCAGCTCCATGTATCTACCTATAAAGGCTATAATTTTATTCTCTTTTATTGCTTAGTAATATTCCATTGTGTATATATACCACAGTTTCTTTGCCCATTCATCTATCAAAGGACATTTAGGTTGTTTCCACAGTTTAGCTATTGTGAATTGAGCTGCTATAAACATTGAAGTGGCTGCATAAGTGACAGAGTTATTGATCTAACAATAAATATTTCAGAATTTCTCTGTATAATCTCCAAGAGTGAATGCATGAATAAACATAGCCAGGAAAGAGGTCAACCTTTAAAATTATTTCCATAGAAGTGGAATTACACATAAAAAGGAGCTGACTTTTTTGTATATTTTGGTCAAATGTTTCTAAGGTCCTTTCAGTAGTCACTCTAGGTTTTAAAACCCTATACAAGTTTCAATACTTTTAATCTTTAAAAAACAAAACCCCAAAACACTTCAAAAGTTTAGCCTAGTAAAACATTTCTCTTTATGATAAAAATATAAGAGTATCAACCTGGTTTGTGCTTCTCAAACAGATAATGAAACTATTCCAACTCTATTGAAAATTGCCTTCATAAATATACAAATATTTTACTCTTAAACATGCTGGTGTATAACCTACATGGAAGATTTGGTCTCTAGTAGTTTAAAGAGTTGAACACAATGGTTTCATCCATGATTTTAGAAAGATCAGCTCCAATGTGTAGGTAGAGTAAGAGGAAAATAGTTGTGTCTTTTCTCATAAGCAAATAGTTGTATTTTATGTTTTTTTAAACACTTTTCTTCTCATTATCAAACTAGCAAAAGACACAAAATCATGCCAATATAATATCTTAAGGATAATTTTTCCCAAGCACTACCCTTGTGTGAAAAGATTCATTGAAGACAAACTGCAACTTTCCACTCTCTTTCCCCACTTCAATGATATCTTCTAGAAATCTCATGCATTGAGATTGACCAACGCATATTTCATTGGTCAGAATTTAAGTACCACACCTAGTTTCAAGGAAGAATGTGATTATTGTTATTATTTCAAAGGACCACGTGTTTAGCCAAACAGTTAAGTGCTATCATTGCAGAAGAAAAGAAAAATCCAATGTATGTGTAGACAACTATGAGTCTCACCTGCAACTAACTAGCTTATAGTCTGACTTACCATGGAAAGAGGATCTTAGGAAAGCAAACAATTCTTCAAGAACTGCTTGATGGGGGATTGAAATCCCAGTAGCAAAATGGTTAAAAATCCTTATTTTGTTTTTACCCCAAAGTGGTGATTAGGGACCACCTAGAAACATGACTTTTATTCTGAAGGGAGATGGTCTCTTCTAAACTCTGCCTATTTTCCATTCCCTCCATCCAAGGTGGGTGTTTTTCTTTCTGCTTGATCTCAACCACATATGGCATGTGAAATACACACAGGATTTGTGTCTGTTCAGAACTCTTTAATTCCTCTGGCTAGTACTTGTCTCTTCCTTCTCCAAACTTTCAAAACACTTAGAGTTTATATAAAGCAATGCAATTAAGTCATTGAAATATATATATATATATATATATATATATATATATATGGCATTTCCTATATGTTGGATATTCTAGGATCTGGAGAAGCATCAACAAATGAAAGAAACACATTTTTAAGTGCAAAACAACTAAAAATGAATAAGTAAATGATATTGAATATTGCACATTGGTGAATGCTGGAGATAAAATAAAGCAAGGTATGGGTGCTAGGGGTGAGCACATGTAATTTTAAAATAAGTTGCCTCACTGAGAAGTTAATACTTAAACAAAGAAAGCAAGAGGAAGAACCACACAGAAATCTAGAAAAAGAATATTTTAGGCCAGGATTCCTAGCAAGATTTTAGTCCAGGATTCAAAGCAGGATTTCTATAAAATCTTCACTGTGATGTTTACTAATTAAAGGAATACTGAGCAATGTAGATTTTATCAGTAGGTTGTAAACAGATTGATAAAACCAAGCAGTTATATTTTTTAAAGTTATCCTTTTCATGGTTTTGATGTATTTATTTTAAATTTTATTAAAAACATACATAGAAAAATTAGTAGTATTATATGTGTAGTACATGGCATCTACTTTAATAAACAATTGTTTGAGGGGGATGTGCAAAGGTCCTGAGGTGGAAGCATGCCCATCCCCTAGTTGTTATGAGGTCTCTGTGTGTATGACTATACTAAAGCTATCTGGAGGAAAATGAGATCAGAAATGGTGGAACTGGTCAAGACTGTCTTTTATGCTGAGTGAAATGTAAAGTGTTGGAGGGCTTTGAGCACAAGTGGGGCACAATCGACCTGAAGGTTAAGAAACAACCTTCTGTTTTGCAGTGTTGGGACTGAATTCTAGAGGAGAATGAGTAGAAACAAGGAGAGCAAGTTGAAGTTGGCTTTGGGGTATACTGAAATAATATAAAAAAAGTCACACACATATACTACAGAAAGAGCACTCAATGCTAACAACCTGTACAGACAGACTGGACATAGCTTATAAGAGAAAGGCTGGAATTAATAATGACATGCCAGTAGCTGAACCATGTGAGATTGGGCTGAGATGGTCAGATGGGAAGAGCTTTGGAGAAATCTCAGTGGTTTAGTTTAATGGGATCCAGGGGAACAGGCTTGGCTGGAAGTGTACCTGTGAGCACCCTGCATATATGGATAATATTTAATACCCACCACAGGATGAAATCACCAAGGCAATGAAAGTGGGTAAATAGAAAAACAAACAAACAAAAACATACAACCTCAAAACACGTCTCCTCAATAGTTCTGGAGCATACCCCATGTTTAGAGATTGTGGGGAAGAAGAAGTAGTAAAGGAGACAGAGAAAGAGAAGCCAATGAAGTAGATTTAAAAACAAAGTGGGGGGACTTGGTTGTGGCTCAGCGGTTGAGAGCTTGCCTCACATGTGGGAGGCACTGGGTTTGATCCTCAGTACTGCATAAAATAAATAAAGGTATTGTGTTCATCTACAAATAAAAAAATATTAATAAAAAAAAAGAGGTAGAGGGATACTCTAGAAGCCAAGAGAAAAAGTGTTTCCAGGATGAGGGAGGGGCCAACAGTATCACATGCATGGTGGAAGGTCAAGCAGGACAAGGACTAATCATGAACCATGGAGTTTAGCAATACTAAGTTAGGGTGGAATAGTGGAGCAAAAACCTGGTGGGGGTGAGTTTAAAAGAATACGGAAGGGTGAGAATGGAATGCAAAGGATATCTGCCTGGAGTTTTGAGGTATAGCCGAGCAGAAGGTTTACTTTTTCAGGATGCAATAAATTATACCATGTTTGAATGAAGATAAGAATGGTATAATATAAAGGGAAAAAAAATTTGATGATATAAGAGCAAGAGAAAATAATAGCAGAGCAAAGCTTTGTGATAGTAGCAAGAGGGCAAAGTATTTGAATACAGAGCCAGAGGTTTGGTGAATACCCTGATGAAGACTGTGAGTATTCTTTATATTTTGCCCTTTCTCATTAATTTTTGTGTTTATCTGTTAATATTATACATATCTTCAGACCCAAAGTTGTCATGGGCATTTGCCAAAACCCATCTAGCAAAGCAACAAATAACTGTTTATTAAATTTGATAAATAGTATAGCAAACAGGCACTGTACCGCTATCAGGAAATAACTATCTTTGCAAGACTTTAGGAAGGGAGGATTCCCATTAAATCATCATTGGGATATTCACTAATTAAAAAAATTCTTTGTAATGCACATTTTGCCAGTGGGTTGTAAACAGGTTGATAAAACTGAGTACGTGCATTTTTTTAAAAAGAAATTCTACTTTTCCAGGTTTTGATGTTTTTCTTTTAAATTTTATCAGAAATATACATAGAAAAATTGGTAGTATATATTCAGTTAAGTACATGACATATAACTAAAAAAATAAAAAATTACCTGCCCACAAAGAAAAGGAATATTTCCTGAACCTCAGGAAAAAGGTTCCCTTTGATCATCATCTCCTTTGAGGGAAATGTTAGCACAACTTTTCTGATAATAATTTATTTCTGTATTGTTTTATTGACCACACATTCACTATTTGACAAGTTTAATTTTATCTGCCCTTAAACTGTATTTGTATAGAATCACACTGTACACATTCCTTTGTGTCTATTTTGTTCAGAGTGTGTGTGTGCACATACAGGTGTGTGTATACACGTTTGTGTTTTAAAAGTTTAATATCTGAACAGTATGGGTGAGGCTATTTAGGAAAGTACTAATATTGCATTGTTTCTGAAAGTCTAGAATGAAAATTAAAATAATTGAAAAATAAATAAAATACATAATATTTAATGTGTTATTTCTAATTATGCAGCCATGACCTCTGTTTTACGTTGTGTGCATGTAGGGTATATTTATGAGCTGTTATATACTTTACCTTTATCTAAGTGTTTATACCTGTGCAAATTACACATTGTCTCAACCACTGTATTTTAAAATAAGACTTGCTAACAGGGAGAAAAAGTTTTCTCACTCCATCCTTTATTATAATTCTGTGTATGATTTATTCTGTCTTAATGTGAATTTGAGAAACTGCTTCTCAAAGTCCATGAAAGGGGAAAAATTTGAATTTTTATTGGGATCAAATAACATCTAGTGATCAGTTTAAGGAGTTAAAATCATTACAATATTAAGATTTTATTCCATGAACATTGTATATCACCTCAGTCATTTGCTTAAGTTTTCTTAAAATTCCTTAGTTATATTTTATATATTTTACTTAGAGATAGCATAAACTTTTATTAGATTTATTCCTTAATACTTCCAATTTTTGATGCAATTGTAAGCAATAGTTTACTACTGTAATTTTAATACTGTACCCTATTAAAATATAAAATGCATTTTAAAAGATAAATACAAGCATAAAATTGTGCATTTGCACAAACTAGATACACCTAGGAGAGCAACATTTAGATTTTTAAAAAGACAGAACATTATCAGTTCCAAAATCTCCCTTTTACCTGCTTGACAATATCCTACAAAAATAATCACTACATAATATGCATATTTTGGCATTGAGTATTTTTAAATTTTCTATAAATAAATTATATATAATAGATCTTTTGAGTCATCTTCTTTCCTTTCATTATGTTTTTATATTTATTATATTGTCAAATGTAGTTGTAAATTACTCATTCTAATCCTAGACTATTCTATTTTACAAATGTACAAAATAAATTCAACTGTGTTTTGATAGTTCCTAATTTTTGCTTATTGTGAGGAGTACTGTTAAGAACACTTTAGTATGTTTCTTTTGTGAATACATGCATGAATGTCTGTTGAGTATATACATATATATACATATATATATATACACACATATATATGTGAAATCTGAGGGGAGCTGTGCATGCATATCTTAAGCTTTATTCGCATGTCAAAACATTTACCAAAATTGTTGAACTAACTTACATTACCACTAGTTGTATATAAAAATATAATTTTTTTCCACATTTTTAACTCTATACTTGGTATTTTCTATCTTGCTCATATTAGCCATTCTTTTGGATGGGTAGACTCCTTTGCCTATGGTATGGGTTGACATTTCCCTGGTGATTATTATATACCTTTCCTTATGTTTACTGGCTATTAATTAATTTTTTTAGTGAGCTGTCTATTCAAGTCTTTCGATCCATTTTCCTATTGAGTTATCATTTTGCTTATTGATTTATATACATTTTTCTATATTCTAGATACAAATTCTTTGTCAACTGTATTACAAACATATTCTTTCACTCTGTGGGTTGTCTGTTCCATAGGTTTATGGTGTCATTACACAAAGAGAAATTATTTTAGTACTGTCTGACTGAATTCATCATCTTCATAATCCACAAATTGCCAAAAGAAATAAGAAGTAAACTCCCACTATAAACATAGATTTGCCTATTTTGCTTTTAACTATGTTCCATTTGGTTTAATGTATCTTAATGCCATACCATTGAATTCACATGCATTTAAATTTTTTATATCTTTCTAGTGAATTGAATTTGTTACCATTGAAAAATGATTTTTAAATGTTTTTATTAGTGAATTATGATTATACCTACTGGTGGAATTCAACTTGACATAATCATACATGCATAGAATATAATTTGCTTCATTTCAGTCCCCATTACTTCCTCTTTCTCTTCCCTCTTCCTTCCACATTTTCCTTCCTCTACTGGTCTTTCTTTTGTTTTTCTTATTGTTTTTAAAATTGGTGCTTTATAGATATGCATAGAAGTGAAATTTACTGTGATATTCAGGTATGTAATATATAATTTGGTCAATTTTATTTTATAGTTTCTCCTCCCTCCATCCTCACCCTCTACTCCACTGATCTCCCTTCTATTTTCATGGGATGCACTTTTCCCCCTTTATTTTGCTCTATAATCTTACTGTGACAGAAAACATTTAAATTTTGACTTTATGAGTCTGGCTTATTTCACTTAGCATGATATTCTCTAGTTTCATCCATTTATCCAAAAATGGCATAACTTCATTCTTTTATGACTACATAAAATTGTGTGTGTGTGTACACATATGTATGTGAGCTTTTTTACTGATCCCATCCCACTTATTAACTCTTGATTTTATTTCTTGAAAGCAATCCCTATCAAAATACCAATGATGTTCTTCATAGAACTAGAAGGGGGGAGGGAGTCCTAAAATTCATATGGAAGAATAAGAGACCTACAATAGCCAAAGTAATCTTGAAGAAGAAGAAGAGCCATACTGGAGGCATTGTAATACCTGATTTCAAATTATACTAAAGAGCTAGAGTATCAAAAACAGCATAATATTGACATCAAAATAGACATGAAGACTTATGGAATAAAATAGAAGACATGGAGACAAATCCACATAGATACAGTCATTTGATATTAGAAAAAGGTTCCAAAAACATATGTTGGAGAAAAAAATAGCCTTGTCAAAAAATGGTGCTGGGAAAATTCAATATCCATATGTAGAAGAATGACACTGGATACCCATGTCTCATCCTGTAAGTGAAGTCAACTCAAAGTGGACCAAAGACTTAGAAATTACACTAGGTACTTTATAACTGCTAGAAGAAAACATGCTCAATACCCAAATATATTGGCACAGGTACCAACTTCCTTAACAAGACCTCTAGATTTTATGAAAATGACTCTTTTCTTTCTTTTTTATGTTTTTTTACACAAATATATTCCTAGAATAAAATCAATTTAGTCTTTATATTTCTTCAGATATTTGTTTACACATTTTATCTTTCCTTTTGTTTTTAATCTTTATGTGTGTTTAAACTCAAGGTGTATGCCTTGAAAACACATAGTTTGATTATCTTTGACTTTTTACTGAAACATTTGTTCTATTTACTTAAATATGATTACTGATATATTTAAATTTCAAAATAATGTCTTATTTGATTTTTAAGTATTGCCTTTCTATAAGACAGGTGGACGTTCTTTACTCCTAGGAGGAAATTTCCCATTGGGGATGCCATCACACACAAGTGCCACGTTTCAATGGGCTGCCAAGCCCATGACAGATACCTTACATTCTAATCTTTGTCATATTAATTTTCTGCTGAAAGAAAGTAAAGTTTCTTAGGAGAGGGGGCCTTTTATAGTGGTGACCTCAGGATTTGCATTTGCTTCTGCTGAGTACTTGGGTATGTCTCCACCTGTCTCAAGCTAAATGATAGCCTGGGGTCCCTCATTCATATTGGTTCCTGGAAGCTGGATTACAAGTTCTGTGAGAATCAACACAGGGCAACATTTTATCAGGGATTTTTCTTCTTTTCTTAAATCTGTCCCACTCTTTCTCGCTAAGGTGATCTTCTATTCAATCCAAGGGTTAGAGCAGGGGTTGGCTTACATGTGTTTAACATTTTTTCTCAGTGTGCAGCCTTGGTGTTCTATATCGAAGTGTGGAGTTTACTTAGTTGACCTCCTTCCTACCTTGGGCAAGGACTGGGCCTTGGCATCTAATCCAATGCCCTTTCTCTGCCCCTCAGTTGTCAAGGTTAGAGACCAAGTTTGCAGTATATGCAAATGTCATCAGGAGACCCGTATCCCCTGTGTCCTGGTGCTGTACACAGCTGTCTGATATTACTGTTCCATCAATGTTAGTAATAACACTCTGTATGATCTTGTCATTGCTATTCTGCTTTTAAGAAGAGCTATAATATTTGTATTGCTTTATTAGTTGCTATCAGTGAGAGATTTGGTCCCTACAACTTGAAATGGAAGCCTACATTTAAACTTTTAATCCTTCTGCAGTAACTTTTTACATATGGTGTAAAATAGGCCCACAGTTTCATTATTTTACACACCATGAAGAATTGCTTAGTGCTATTTATCAATAAATTCCCTCTCTTCTCAGTAATTATCCAGGTTACCTTTGTCACGTACCAAGAGTCTCTGTATTGAGGGAGGAGGGTTGTTTCTTCATTCCACTTTGCTCCTGAAACATACCTCCATGCACCTCCAAGCTGACCAGATGTTAAGAAGCGGCTGTGTCAAGGTTATAGGAAAGCTGTGCAAACAAGTCATCCAAACACAGCACTAATGGCCTTTGCCTGAGTTGGTAAACTTTAGCTTTGGCAACCACAAGGGGGCAGGGGAGTGTGTCAGTTGGGTCAGAAGTCAAAGCTTAAACCCTGCCCAAGACAGAATGCTAAACAGAACTTCTCACACCAACGAAAGAAATGCAGAAGGCTCCACACACAGACACAGGCTTACTCAGATACAAACCAACCATTCCCAAACTCTATACTCCTTTAAATAATGTAGCTTTATAATAAGTTCCTATAGCTTACATACCCGAACATGTCATATTTTGCTGTTGTTAGTATTCTTATTTTTTTCATATTTTGTTGATCTGATCTTTGGTTCTCTCTTTTTTTCTTTGTCTTTATTTTAAAGGCATCATTGAGTCAGTCTGTCAAATTCTATGAAGCATGTGGTTGGGATTTTTATAGAAAATGTGTTGAATTTACCGGGAAAGTTGACATTACTGCAATATTGAGTTTTTCTAGCTCTTCATTTAGTTAGCTTTTCTTCAACGTAATTTTAGAATTTACGGTACAAAAGTCATGCATTTTTTTGGCGGAATAATTGTATTTGAAGCTAAAGTAAATAACACCTTCTTCATTAGGGATCTGAAATCTAGCCAACTTGCTCAGGAATTCTCTAACTTTTCTGGTTTTTTGTTTTTGGACCTGTGTGTGTGAAAGAGTTCTGAAATTCTTACCAATTTGTATAGCTTGTATTTCTTTTATTGTGCTACTTGTGCATATAATGTTAAACAAAGGTATCTGGCATAGACATTTTCTGTACCTGATTTGAAAGAGAACAATTCCTATTTTACCCTCAATAAATTTGATAGTATTCCTGTGTTTTAGTAAACTTACTTCTGTTTAACCCTATCCTTCACAATTTTAGAACATCATTTCATGGAAGATACATAAGGTTTTAACACCCTTTTTCTAGCACAGTGATCATGCTTTTGATAGTGAGTGCAAATAATTTAACTAGCAATATTGAATTGCCTAAGGAAGAACTTTAGACATAGATATATAATTACCAACTCATTTACATTGATAAATATTATCAAAATTTAGTTATTTATTTTATAAAAAAAATTTATGCTCAACACTTAAATATACATGTCATTTTAAACTGTCCATCAGTAAGTATCCTCTTTGTGTCCTTTGCAATAATCTATATATATGTATATATGTATTTATATATGTGTATATATATATGTAATTTTATTTCTTCTTTATTCTTTCCATATAATTCCTTTCCTTCTGAAGTTATATGTAAGAGATATAGTTGTGGATAATATATCTAACTTTAAATATTTTGTAAGATTATGAAATTTCATCCTGGGATATCTTAAATCTGAGTGTTTATTAACTCTTTAATTTTCTTGTTGTCCCAATGCCAACACTATTTCCAGTTTAAGAAATCTTGTGTTTTAGCCCCGTCAAACTAATGTGAGTTCTAAAAAAGTAAATAAACAAATGCCAGTTATAATAACATATTATTTTTACTTTTTTGTTAAAGGAAAAGAGTTAGCAGGACAGAACTTTGAAACTAATTTTTCCCCCTGTATATTGAAAGCAAATAAGTGAAATTGAATAGGATTATCACAGTTACAAAACTGACCATGCAGCTCCTGGGTACTGGAGACATGGGTCAAACACATTATTTATTTAAAGAAAGCTGAAATATTATATCAATGATATCAGCTAAAAGCAAAGAAGTCTAGTACGTCATTGTCACACTGACTCTTCACACAAGAGAAACTACAAGTCTACGTTAAAAAGTCCCATGCTGTTTTCACTGAGATTCTACAGAAAGCACTTAGAATTCATATACATTTAAAATCTATATAGGAAATTTAACTTGCCATTGTTTTCCCGGCACACTTTCATAGAAAACTGCTCTTAAGCTAAGATGTCAAGGGAAAGTTTTAAATTGGCTCTTAAACATTGTACAGGTTTATGTGGTGCCGGTTAATGTTCATATTTCAAAACATGCATAGCTGGAATAATGTTCAAATCAGGGTAAACATATCTGTCTCCTCAGACATGCATCATTTCTTTCTGGTAAGGTCATTCAAAATCCTTCTGGGTTTTTTTTTGAAGTATGCAATGCAATATTCATGGGCATCTTACCATGCTGTAAAATACCATAGCTTATTCTCCTAATTATCACTTAACACACATTGATTAGCCTGTCTCCATCTCTCCCTCCCCTTTACTCCAGCCTCTCAGTTTCTATGTGACCAATGCTTTTAGATACAGGAGTTAAGAGCATGTGACTTAATTGCCAATTTAATGACCATGTCCTGAACTGCTACCGTAGCAGTGAAATGGAATTCTTTACCCACATATGTGCCCAAGTTGTTTTCATCTTCTTGAAAATTTCTCCCCCTTTTCCTTTAAGTCATATTATAAACTCATACTGTTTTGATATATTTTTACTGTTCCCATTTTCTCAGAATATTCAGCCAGTCGTAGAGAAAAGTAAAAAAAGAGTACATGATGCTTACCTAGGATGCATCAAGACCTGGACTCAATACCAAGAACTGTCAAATTAAAAAAAAAAAAAAGTCTACTCCTTGCTAAGCTATCATTCAAAGAATGCTTTCAAAGATCTTGAAATTCTACATTTTCTAGCTTGTTCACTTATTCCTGATCAATATTTCCCTCTTTTTTTTTTTATATTACTCACAATATCCTCAGCCTCTGCAGGAATACTTCGGTTCTCAGAAATTCATATATATTATATAAATTATGCATTGCATATAGAGCTAGATATTTTGTTTTAGTATTTCCATGTAGAGGTTTGTATGGAAATAAAATAAAAAGGAAACAAATTCTAAACTTGGCTCATGGCCTAATTTATTTGTTTACTACCTAATTTTATTTTATACCCAGATACAAGTTTGTTTTCTTGACTGAGCTAAAGAGCCTGGACCAGCAGTTTCCCTCTGCAGGGATTCAAGGTCACTTACATGACACCACCCAGATGTCCACCCTTGTTTGCTACTGCTGCCACATTCACCCCGAATGAGCTCAAGTATTTCTTGGGTTACGAGAGCAAAGGCCTTTAAAAAAATTCATATAAAATAATGGTATAGTATCTGTCGTGGCCAACAGTGTCTAAGGCTCCTTTGTAACCACTAAATGTAGGAAAAGCCACAAATTACCATTGAAGACGGATAGGTCTTGAGTTCTGGCTTTGGTGACCTCTCCCCCTAAATTCTAATACCCTGCGTCTGTGTAAATAAACATCTTTAGGTGTATAGTATGCTGATATTTAGCATAAAAATGTTTCATGTAAAATTAGTTGCAAAAAAAACCACTTTAGACTCATAATAACAGGAAAAAAATTAATCCTTTAGTGTGATTGAAAACTTTCTTCTTTTATTTCCTTCTATAGGTAGGTAGAACATGGGCCATCTTTCTTTTGGATAGATTTTTCACAGCTTGAGTTTCCAAAGAATATTAGTAATTTTCTTCCTTCAAGGACAATACATAATGACACCTTTAGTCTGGCAAAAGACTAAATTCTAATATTAAAATGTTTATTGGTTATAAATGGTACATTTAGAGTAGCGTTTCTGCCACTGGGAGGTAAGAAGTCAACAGGTAACTTTCTAAATTTGATTATATTCACAAAAAGGGATAGTGATTGATTAATTCTACTTATAGAACTTGAAGGAAGTGAATTCACATAAAACCCAAGTCACTTGGCTTTAGAGTTTGAGAGTCTAGCCTATGCCCTCATTTCCCCTTTCTTGGTGGATTCTTTTCTCTTTTTAGTGTCTGATGTCAGAAAAATAAGTGTTATTTTGAAAATAACACTTCACTCCAGTATAAAAGATTCTGTTCATAAACTGGTAAGTCATAAAGAGTGTCTTCAGGAAGGTGTTCACGAGTTCTATCTATGCTGACATCTTCCTTCATGATAGACAAAGAATAAGAGTCAAGGCTGCTCTTAACTTGGATAGCAGAGAAAAAAATGCAGCGCTCACTATTACTAGGAAAATACAAACCTTTTTTTTTTTTTTTTTTGTAAAATTGCACATTTCAGTTATTTTTTAAAACCCTCCCTGCCATAGGAGGTCTGAACAGCATTCTCATGGCTGCCAAAAAAGGGAAAGCCATGTGGAGAAACCCTGACAGTGGAAGTAAGGGAGGAGAATTTTGAACATTAAAACTGATAAACAACGGTGCAGTCACACATGCAGCATTATTTAGCACCAAAAATAAATCAGCTACGAAGCCACAAAATGACGTTGTAACTTCACATTTATTTAGTAAAACAAAACCATATGGAAAGTCTCCGTAATGAATGACACAAACTACATGCTCTAGGGACAGTCAAATCAGAGGTTTCCAGTGGCTGGAAGGAGGCAAGGAAAAACAGGCAGAGTGCAGAGGATTTGTAGTGTCCTAAACCTCTCTGTAGGACGTTTTCATGACGGACACGTCACTGTGCATCTGTCTGGCACAGTTTACATTACAGATGACCCACTTATGCAGACTGTGGAATGGATAACACTAGCTAATTAAAATATGCAGCATCTCACATAGTTGCCACTTTTGTGGTGAGAACTTTTAACATCCACTCTTGGTCAGGTTTTTTGGTTTTTTTTCCCCCCTAGAATACAGTGTATCAACAGTAACTAGAGTCAGCATGCTGAACAATAGACCCTTTGACTTCCTCCTGTCTGACTGTAATTTGTATCCCAAACCTGCACCTCCTCAAATCCTCTGCCACCCTCCCAGCTCTGGTACAGCCATTCTATTCTCTACCTCTATGATACAAACTTGTTTAGATTCCATGTATGAGTGAGATGAGGAAGTTTATCCATTTTTATATTTCAATCTTGTATTTAGGAGCCTCCAAGAAAGATGTGTTCCTGAAAAAAAAAGAAGAAGAAACAAAAATTTAATTTTTATCATATCACTTCATCATTAAAAATTAAAAATAAAATATAAAAGAAAGAAAAAAAGCAGGAAAAAGAAAAGAAGAAAAGAAGAAAAAGAGGAAAAATCCTGGAGTGTCACTTGAGTCACTAAAGAAACAATGACTATTAGTGTCATAAAATAATTCTTAGAGCTTCAAAACCCTGCTGCTTGTCAATAGAAATACAGAGCAAGCGTTAAGAAAAGAACACAGGTGTAAGGTCCCCTGGCAGCCTTATCAGCAGGTGGCAATTGGCACCATCTGCAAGGATGTGGACACGTCACTCAGGCTCTTTGATCTCAGAGCCTTCATCTTTGAACGGCAGAGAAACATTTATATTTACTTTTCTCTGCTCAGGACCTAAAAATTACTCTGCACACTCATGAAATCATTGATTCCGATAGCTTGCTGAGGATCAAACACTCTCAGGGCATTTTAAAATACAAAGGTAACACGAAGGATAGTGTCACATTATTCTTCTCAGGGGCTGCCTGATGCTTCCCTGGAGGTCTGTGAGGAGAATTATTAGTGGAAGACTTCTGATTAAAGTGGCACAAGAGGCAGCTAGAATCAGCAGCAGCCCATTAGACAGCTTCTCTCGCAGGGATGATAATAAGCACAGACATTTATGAAGCTCTTATTGAGTGGCTGCCTGGTTCTTGGCTGATGATTCTATTTTATCCAGTTCTCCCAATAGATCTATGGTAAGGTGCTATTATTATCTCTACTTCAGAGATGAGGGGTTAGGATAAGAGCTTACAAAATTACCCCAATTTCACGTCTGAATAACATGAGCTAGACACAAGTATCCAAAGTTTCTTCTGTCTTGTGCATGCAGAATCCCTGGGAATGCTCATTAAGTCGCAGACCTCAGAACCAGCACCAAGGCTTCTGATGAAGTGTTTGAGATTGGATCCACTCATCTAATGTATTTAGAAGTTCTTGGAAGGAATCAGATATAAACGAGAACATCAGAATAAGTGATGTGATATGTGCAGTGCTCAGAGATCGGTTTCTCCCCACTGTCACTCTGTGAGAGCTTGAACTGAGTTTGGATCTGATTTAGTTTTTTGAATGCTCTAGCAAATGATGTAGAAGCCTCCCTCTTTGGCAGCATGCTCAGCAGTTGCTTGGTTTATGTGTTTCTTCCTCTTGGCAGAACTTGTTATTCACATCCTGAGTATTGTATTGTTTACCAGCCTCCCTGTATGAAAAGATTAATTATTTATTTCTATAGTCTTGGCTCCAGTGATCCTGCGATAGGACTCCTGCCAGAGTGTGGACCTTTATTCTCCAATGAGAAGCTTGTATGGCCCTCAAAATCCACAGAAAGCTGCTCACCTGTTAGTATATACCTAATCCCAACACCCACTTCCTTTTCCAGTCTCAAGACAGATAAAATTCTTAAAGCTTCTGGCAAGTTACGGGAGATTAGACGTAGGGTTACAATGCACTAATGAGAGAAAAAAGCTGGGCACGTCTGGCTTCTCTCCAACTTCCTTTACTCTTGGTTCTTTGAGATTTAGAAGTGTAGTGTGTTCAGATTAAACTATGCTTGGTGTTTCCTGTTTAAAAATAAAGAAGGGGGGGATGTCAGTGGTATCTGATATCAAATAATTTAACCAGAAAGGTAGCTAAATGAAAGCAAACAGAAGTCTAGGCTCATTTTTCAACAGGCTAACATGAAGAAAAGAAAAACTTCAGCTATCATTTATTTTAATGTGATGCGTGTTGACCCAACATCTATTAAATACTTTGAAATGTTCATGTTATATTGTGGGCCGGAAATAGATGGGTATCAAATGAATTTATTAGTGAAGCCATTGTGTTGTATACAAATATGAATGAAAGCTGCTGTTTTCCTTTACGAGTTTTAATCAGTTTGGGACATGCAAAATTTTTGTGCAAATAGCTCCAACTAAAAGCAGAATGTGACATGGGATTGCAGAGGATGCTATGAAATTACTACAGGCAAGAAGTTGTTTGGGCCTCAAGGATTAGATAATAAAGAATTTGGCTTTTCATTTCTAAATTCAACCTCATAAAAACTTAAGATACTAGATAGTTTTGAGGGTTATGCTGACTGAGGAAAGAAGTGTCCTGCAGAGAGACAAGGGAGAGGGTAGGGAAGCAGGTGTCTAGGGAATCTTTCAAAAATCTGTTACCAAAAGTTCATCCTGGGATATGTGAAGAATTGAAACTAAAAAATTCAACCAAAAAGGCCACAGAAGATGTACTCTGTTCTAAACTACGGGTATGTGTTTCCTTTTGACGTGGACTAACTGTATGTATTAGTCCCCTGAGGCTGCTGTAACAAAATACTGCAAATTGGGTGGCTTAACACGCAAAAGATTAATCCCTCATCGTTCCAGAGGCTACATACAAGTCAAATCAAGGTGTCTTCAGGTAGGACTCGCCCATGAACCTCTCCTCGATTTTGGTGTTTGGTATTAATTTTTGACATTCCCACTTGGCTCGGAGGCACGTACTCTAATCTCTGCTTGCATCTTCACAGGCAGTACTTCCCTGTATACCTCTTTGCATTCACACGGCCTTTTCATAAGGAAACTTGCCATTGATTTAGGACCTACTCTAATCCAGGATGACCTCATCTTATCTAATTTAATCTGCAAAGACCTTATTTCCAGGTAAAGTGGTTCAAAGTCGTTATGAATCTTGAGATACAATGGGTCAATTTTTTTGAGACTGCAATTTCAAAACGTAACATTACCAATTATTTTCATTGATGTCCAAAATTCTGTGAAAGCAAGCCAGAGGAGAGTACATAAGATCAGCATCTTAAAATTAAATTCTGATTGGAGTCAAAGAGATGAAAGCCCTTACCAAAGATCTGGAAAATTGGGAAAGCTTCTGTATCGTGTGGCCATTACCAGAAGATGCAAAATCTACCCATCCTGAGGCCCGGCAGAGGGAGAAAATTGCTTTCGTATAGGAACTACCCTGGTTTCTAAATAGAAATGCTTGTGTTTTCTATCTCCAAATATACTGCTTATTCACTCCTGTTTCTGAATTCCAATGCATCTGAGGATGATTGATATTGCTAGCATATTTCCTTATGAGATTGTGACCAAGTCCTCAGTTTCCTGATCATCTTTAGTAACTTTGAAGATAGAACTAAAAATAGGAACTGGCTTTCTATCCCAGGATTGAAGGGTAGAGAAAATTTTATATTTAGAGATGTTAAGACTCCCAACCTGAAGGATCCTTATAGTTCCAGAAATGAGAAAGTGAATGCTATGAACAGAATCACAGTGTCCAGTTTAACAGACGTGTACTCCCTTGGTAAGATGAAATAGAAAATTATTCAGAACAATTGTATTGGGGCCAGATAGTGGCTAATTTAGATTGATCGACAGGCTGAGAAAGTCCTTTGACCTCTCTTTTATTCAAATAACAGATGACATTGAAGATGTTTAAACACCTGATGGCCTCGTCAGGTGTTAGATGCATATGTGCGGAACAAAAGATGATGAGATGATCCATCAGGAAGGATGTGAATTACCTATGCAAAAAGTAATGTGTGCTTTGTACTAGGACAGTGGGAACAAGACATTCTAGAGAAACTTCAAAAGTAGAGACCATAGGCCTTCATGGTGAGGTATTGAGAAGAGGAAAATTTCAAAACACCTGGACTTTTGGTTGGATAGTTAGAAAAATAAAATAAATAAAAATATAGCTAATACTGTATTTGCAATTAAGCAAGAAAAAGCACATGGAAGAAAGAGTATGCTTTAATTAAATTTCACTTCTTTTATAGGTGTGGTCATGTGCTTAATTAATGGATATATTGAATTTATGGTGCCAGTGGAACATCCAAATAGAGAGGGTAAGGTTGAAACTGAAATATAAATACTGGGTTTTTATAGAAATGCCAGAGTTCAAAATGTACAGGAAAATTTTAGCTACATGAATAGATATGTTTCTCAGGAAAGAGCATGTAAGAGAAAAGAAAAGAGATCCAGGATCTGAAACCTCAGTAAACACCTAGGTTGAAGGGTAAACTGGAGGAGAAGGTGATTAATGAGATGAAGTGGTTACCAACTGTGATTTAAAATCAAACTGGAAAGTAACATGTCAAAGAAGACTCACGAGAATTTTCAGCAGTGCCAAATGCCAGTGCGGTCGACCAAACAGGGCTACAGATAAGCTTTGCTGCTGACTTTCTGTTGGCACTCAAAGCAGAGGCATTTACCCCTTTGAATCATAGTTTTTCCATTTATAAGATTTGAACAAGATGAACTCATTTGTAAGAATAAAATGCAGTAGTTGGTTTGAACGGAAGACATCATGAAATGCATCGTAGATTAGTAGTGTAGAAACTTGGGGCTGGATAAACAACACAACTAGACACTGAGACTGCACCTTGGAGTCTCTGCTTCTGCTTACACAGTGTTTCTCTGAAGTCCAGGAAGCACCAGACTGAGTAGGTTTAAGAGCAACGGTAATTTGAAGAAGTGGAAAGAGCAGGTATCAGCCACACTTCTGGGTGTCCAGCCCCAGAGGAAGGGAAGGCAGGCGATTGCGGTCTGACTCGAATGCAGGACTGAAGGAAGGATTTTTCCTTTTCTATCTCTCTCTCCTTCTTTTTTAAAACTTTATATGAATTGAAGAATTGGTTAGATTAGAACATGTGTGAATACTGAGTGGACATCTAGAGGGACTAATTATAAAATGGAAGAAATAAGCTATATAGAAACTAGTGGGATGGAGTGTGGCTGGGATTTAACAGGAAATAGAAAAGAAATAGTTCCAGTTTAAACGTTGGTTTAAAAAGAAAACGTTAACAAGAATGACATAAAAACAAAACAAAACAAAATTAGAAAAGGCTTACTGGCTTCAGAAAGAAACTCTGAGAGAGAAAGGAGTTTACAAAGAGATTGATTATGGATAGATTCTATCTTGTCAGTACATTGCAACGAGAGAATCCAGAGGATGAGAGATGAAGTAGATGGAGGCTTCTGGTGACATCACTTTTGAGATACTGACTGGTGATAGCTGGGCACCCAGCCACATGAAACTCAGGGAGATCAGAAAGTGTCTTTGTTCATTTTCTGCTACAACAAAATACCACAAACTGGGTCATTTATACAGAAAAGAAAATCATTTCCCAGAGTGCAGGATGCTAGGAAGCCCACTGTGGACAGGCTGTGTCCTGCTAAGGGCCTTCTTGCTGCACTGAGGGGGCATCACATGTTGAGAGAGCAGGTGAAAGAACAAGACAGGTAGGAGCATCAGGAAGCCTCAGGAGCACAGTCACTCTCTTAACAAAGCAGCTTCTCCCATGACTCACCCATTCCCATGGTAAGACCCTTAATCCATTCGTGGAGGATGCATTTCATGGCCTAATCGCCTCTTCAAGGTCCCCCTCCCCAATATACCAATATACAAACTGGGGGATTAAGTTTCCAACAGAGGAACTTTTGTGGACACGTTCTAACCACAGCGAAAGGAGTATTAATTATCTGATTAGGAATTTTCATCATCCTTAAGGATAAGTCAGTGTGAATGAAAAGTGGGAGAGGTGAAGAAAGAAAGGGACCAACAAACATTCAGGTCAGCATCTCTCCCTTTCTCTCTCTCTAGATGTGTGTGTATTTGTGTGTTTAATACACACAACGGTATCAACTTTTTATTTTTAAAGTTGCATTTACTTAATTGCATAAGTACATGGTCAGAGCCGGGAAAATAGGCATCTGACATTTTAGGGTAAGTAAGCCCAGGACGTGTTCTCAGTGCAAAGACCATTGACCAAATGAAGTGGTGCTAACGAGTTAAAACAGCATGAGAAGCTTGCTATGGAATGTAGATTAAAAACAGTGGAGATCACCAGCCAGTTGGAATTAAGATAGAACAGGCAACATCAAGAGGCACTCTCAGGACATAAAGAGGGATTGTCCAAGCTCTGAGAAGAGTTGGAGAGTTAGCTTTGTGTTTTTGTCCACAGGTAATCTCAAAATGAACCCTATTTTAGCCTAATGAAGTAGCCAATCTTACTTGAAGAGCACTAGTCTGATGTTGTCTGTGAATGGGGACAATTTCAGTTGCATCGTGAACCTAATTCTTTGTGTGCATTTATAGATTCTGAGACCTTGGAGGTGGGACCCTGGAGCATTTTCATTGCCTCTGCATCAATGTCAAACTTAACACACTTGACCTGAGTCTTGAATCCACTACAACAGCATGGGTGATGCATCCTTCAAAGAATGGTTTCCAGTCTTTGGAGAAAAGTTAGCAAGGCTATTGAGTTCTAATGTGAAACTTTTTTTTTTTTTTTTTCACATTAGAATTGAAAATATTTGGAAAGGAGCACCATAGAAAAGCCCAGCATTCTTTCAGCACTACATGAATTTGGGTTGTTACTAGGTAAAATATGATGTGGGTGTACATAGTGGATTGAATTGACTCCCCTTGGCCAAGCTAATAAGGACCTGGAGCATTTGATTTTTTGCTCCTGCAAAGTGATACATCTGTAGTCCTCCAAAGAGAGGCGAAGAAAAGTGGAGCTCTCAGATTTCTTTCTTCTTTGTCCCTTTCTCCTTCCTGTTGGATGTTGGGAGGGGTTGACCAGCCCCCAGGGATTAAGACATTCAAAGCAGTTAGTAATTTTCATAATAGGATCCAGCGATGAGATTCAAAAGCATGGAACAACTCCTAGGAAAGGCCAAGCAGGATGAATGGCGGCTACAGAGCAGGCTCTGTGAGTTTAGAAGTCGAGTGTTTCGCAAAGAGCATTCTGTCAGCCAGAGACAGACAGATACGAATGTTAGGCTTTATTTCAAGGTGAGGAAGTCTTGATGCCTTAACCTCTTGGTGGGATAATTTCTATTCTAATGGACTATAAGAGTAAAAGACCCAGAAAGACATTATGCAAGGGGAAAATGGAAATGGAAAAAAACAAACCAAAAAAACAAACCAAAAAAACAAAAAGAAAGAAACAAACAAAAAAACCTGTCAGCATACAGCTATTGGAACAAATTTTTGGATGAGAAAATGGAGTTCTGAGAATAGGCAGGAAGAAAGAAACTGAGGCTAGATTCATTCCTGAGATGGTTTTTAATGAATCAATGATTTTCAGAGCCATGATTATGAGATTTTTTAAAAATAGGTATTAGCTTACTTCCTTTATGGAAGAAATATTAAATAAACATTTTGGGTTCAAAAATCAATCTTTTATGTACATAAATATATAATGTGTTATTGTTTATATATTTATATGTTATACAGTAAAAACATATACTATGTTAACATTTCTATACATTATATGTACTATATATACACATGTAATATATACAAATATAAAATTGCATATATATATATATAAAATTTGGATTTTTTTTTTGTTAATCCATCTCAGACTTCCTTCTTGTCCTCTTGACCATATGTTTAGTTATGTTTTGATGACACAAATGTTTTCAGGTAACACCAGGCTATGGGGGGAGATAAACCCAGTTTTCCCATCTGTGAGTTACTAAGCTTTGTGATCTGTTAAGTCACTTAAGCTTTCAAGCCTCTTGTTTTTCAACTGTAAAAGGAGAAATATAAAGCATAACTTGGAAAGATAAAGACAGTACCCACATGTTTATATATGCATACAAATATGTACTTATATACTCATACAATGTGTACATATAAAAACACACATATAATATATATTGATATATACACATGTATGTCTAATACTATGTTTTATATATATACATATATGTTATATATATATATATACACAAAGTGTGTGTGTGTGTGTGTGTGTGTGTGTGTGTGTGTGTGATAGGATTAGTTAACCAAAAGCTGGCTGTCTTTTCTCTGCATAGAGAAAGAAATTGACTTTCTTTTCTTAGACTGGCATTAACTAGAATCCAGTCACTGGTGGTAGCAAGCTTCTACCCATTTTTTTTTTCCCATTTTCTACTTTCCTGCTCTTGTAGAGGGTGGTTGCACATTACTGCTTGCAAATTTATTAAAACTTGTGTTTATATCTGGGAAATAGCTCCAAATCTGTTTGACATATAGCATGAAAACAATATTTATCTGTGTTTTCAAAATGGTTATTTTCTTTTGCTTCGCATTTGTATTTCCCTTCATTCTATCTTCAGTCTGCTCAGTATTTCAGTAACCTGCTCAACATAGTTGGTTATAGCCTTTTCTTTCAAAAGTAGAGAAAGAATGGAGATTTCCTGTCAGCTGTGGAACTCAGCTCTCACTCATGTGATAACTAGCCAGCCATGTGGTTCATGTGATAAAATTTTCAATCCTGCAGTGCAAACAGGCATCACCCTCTTCCCAACAGAATCCAACTGAGCTTTAAATTGGTGATATTTTGCACAGACAAGTGATCTTCTGAATATGGTGTAGAGATTTCTTCTAAGCAAAAACTGGTGTCTCCCGGTAGTACTAGTTTAGGAAATTAAATTCAACTTGCACTAATTTCTTGTTTAAGAGAACTACTAAAAAAGTAGTCAGAAGTACATTTGCATATTGGCAAGTATTAAATTTGGAGATTGTCAGTGTTTTGCAGAAAAATAGAGTAGTATTCGTTTATGGTGACTTTTAAACCTAGGAACATTTAGTTTTAGTCTATGTTACCAAATCAATTCAGAGATAGTTCAGTGGGCCAGAAGCATGTGAGGTACAAAAAGGAGTTATCCCTGGAGACATAAGATTTTCCGTGAGTATGGAGTTAGAGGAGACAAGGAAAATAAGACATAGTGCAGGTGAGGGTAAAGCCCAGGAGGAAAGCACATCTTTTCCCTAAGCCGAAGAGTTGTATCAGCATTGCAAATGTAATCTTATTTTTTAAAATTAGAAAAATGTTCAGAAATAATAAAATCTAAAAATGTATTTTAGGGCTGGGATTGTAGCTCAGCGGTGAAGCGCTTGCCTCGCATGCGTGAGGCCCTGAGTTCGATCCTCAGCACCACATACAAAGCAATAAAATAAAGATATTATGTCCATCTACAGCTAAAAAAAAAAAATTTAAAAAAAAAATAAAAATGTATTTTAAATCAGAATTAGATTTAAAGTGTTTGCATGTGTGTATTCATACAAGAAAACATTTGAGAAAGAGAGAAATAATGGTATATCCCAGTAGATTTTGTTATCAAATAAAATGGAATACTATATCTGAAGTGCTTAATGAATAAATAAAATAATAGTGCATTATTTTCTTATTGATGATATTGATGGTCACTCCTGGCGCCCTTTCTGTCCCTGTTCCAGAAGCAGTTGCTATGGGGAATTTGATGCACACCCTGATCTTCCACATGGACATCATTCACACAGATGGATCTCTGCATGTCTATATGCCTGCAGGCATAACGTGCTTTAACTTTCACATAAAGGAGAAAATAATGCTTTCCTTCTGTTGAGTATTTCTGTCACGAAATTTATTTATTTATTTTTTATTTGCTCTTTTTAGTTATACATGGCAGTAGAATATACTTTTACATATCATACATAAATGGAGTATAACTTCCCATTCTTGTGGTTGTACATGATGTGGAGTTATACTGGTGATTAATTCAGATATGAACATAGGAAAGTGATGTCTTGATTCATTCTATTCCCTTTCTGATTCCTACTTCCTTCGCTTTCCCCCATTCCTGCCTGTCCAATCTGGTGAACCTGCACTCCTCTCCGCCCCCTATTGTGAGTCAGCATCCGCTTATCAGAGAGAACAATCGGCCTTTGGTTTGGGGGAACTGGCTTATTTCACTAAGCATTATTGCCTCCGGTTTCATCTATTTACTGGCAAATGCCATAGTTTCATTCTTCTTTATGACTAATATTCCATTGTGTGTATGTGTATGTATATATCATATATGTGTGTGATATATGATAAATGTGATATATACATATTACATTTTCTTTATCTGTTCATCTATTTAAGGGCATCTAGGTTGGTTCCATAGCTTAGCTATTGTGAATTAAGCTGCTATGAACATTTTAAATCAGCATTAGATTTAAAGTGTTTACATGTGCATATCACTCAATTTAGTTTTGAAAAATTACCCATTCTGACATGTATGAATGGCTCTAGTTAATTTCATTGCTGTGTTATACTTTGTTCCTTTGAATAAAGGGGAGGTACTGGCGATTAAAAATGATGGAATTATGTTATGTGCATGTGTGAGTTCAACCCACTATTCTGTATAATTAATTATCATGCATGGATTTTAAAAAATCACATATTTAATTTACGTTTTCCTTTAGATAAGCATTTAGGTCGTTTCTGATATGGGCAATTATAGATAAAGTTACCATGAATATTTCCATCTGGGTATTCTTTCACATAAGCCTCAGGGTGATGTTTGGTTTTTTTTGTTTTTTTTTTTTTTTGCCTTTTGTTTATAAGCTATATACCTAAAGTGGACTTTCTAGGTTACAAAAAGTGCGCATTTTAATTTTGTTAGATCTTATGACTTTTTTTTTGTCAAAGTGATTGCTCTAATTTACCCTTCAGAACTGTCAAAACTGTTGTTTATTTGTCTTTCTGACCATGAGTGGTGATAGCATACTTCATTTATCTGTATCTATCTTATTTAAAATTTACCTAAAATTTTATATATTTGTCATGTACAACATGGTGTTTTACAGTATTATATGGATTATATGGAATAGTCAAATTTAGATAACTAAAATATGCATCACCTCACATAGTGACCACTTTTGTGATGAGAACATTTAACATCCACTCCCGGCATTTTTCTAGAATACAATACATCAACATTAGCTATAGTTGCTATGCTGAACAATAATCTCTTGAGCTTATTCCTTCTAAGGCAATTTGGTATCCTTTGACCAACATTGTCTGCCCCATCCCCCACTATCCAAGGGCCCCAGCTTTTACAGCCAACATGCTACTCTCTTCTCTTATAAAATCAATTTTCCATATGAGTAAGATCATGTGATATGTGTCTTTCCTTCCTGGCTTATTTCATTTATTATAATACTTCTTAATGTTTGCTATTTTGTGAAATGGCATTTTTTAGCTTGATTTGCCTTTCCTTGATTGCCCATAAAACTGAACACCTTTTCACATTCTTTGAATATTTGAGTTTATTGTTTAATGAAATGTTCTTTCAAATAGTTTGCTTAAATTTTCTCCTGAGCTATTTGCCATTATTTTAATCAATTTGTTGGTGTTTATGCTGAATGCTAACATCTTATGGATTCTATGTTATAGCTTCACTTTGTTTATAGTGTCTGTAGTTTCACAGCCTTTTGATCACTTTGAAATAACTGTATGTACTAACTTTTTATTTTGTACATTAAGCCTTAGCTTGACATTGTGTTTTGTCATAGATTTATGTGATTCAAATGGTTCTCAAAATTTAACGTGCATAGCAACCTTTTGAAGAGCTTCTTAAAAGAACAGAATTTTTGACTTTGCTGTTGTAAAGATTCAGAAGTTCTATGATGGGAGGTGAGCATAGGAAGTCATGACATGCAATCTGCAAATACCCTGTGGGACATCCTGTGGTGCGCCATATTGGAATTGCCTTGGTTGGAAGACCAGAAGCATGCTACTCTTCACTGACTCTTTTCCCTTGTTTTATTCTTTGGATACCTGCCTGCCTGCCTGCCTGCCTGCCTTCCTTCCTTCCTTTCTTTCTTTTTTTTTTTTAACTATAAATGTAGGGAAATGTACAGAGGTAAATGTGATGTGAAGAACCACAATGATAATGGTGAAGGAATATTGCCCTTTTTTTAAACCTCCCCAGGGGTCTTCAAAGAAGAAAATATTTGAATTTGCACCAGTCCAATCCTCCTAGTTGAAGTAAGTCATTATTGTAATGAGAAATGTGAACAATTAAAAAAAAATCTCGCTCAAGTATATTTTCATTATTTTATTGTGTCTTCCAGTGAAGTTTTAAAAACAATTCTGCCAAACAGCTGTTTTCCAATGAAAATTAAAGAAAGCATGACATGTTTCAGGCATACGTTTTCAATGAGAGTAATGTAAGAAATAAAGAAAAGTTGAAGAGTATTATAAAAATTGGGGACTCAAGAAAAATAGTTTTCCTAACTTTAAGGATTTAAAAAAGATTGGGCTTGGGGCATTTCCCTTGTTCTCAGCCAGATTTATTTCCCTTTTGTATTTATGTGCAATATCAAATGTTTTAATGTTGTGGATTTGTCCCGAATGCCATTAATAAAATGGCTTCCTGTCTTAGGGAAGGCAAGCTATTCACCTAGTTTAGGAAATAACTGATGCATGTTTTGAGACAAAGCTCTTTTGTTTAAAGAACCTTAAGATTAGAATGACAACCAAGAGACATTTGACCCAAATCCCAGAAAGTCCTAAGAATGGATTTTCTCTGTTTAGCACATTGCTGCAGTTGAAAACATTAACACAGAAGAGAAATGTCCAGGAGAAAAGCTCCCATCCACCTAGGAGAGGTAGCAAAACCATATATTCCTTCCAAAAGCCTTTGTTTATACCCCTCTGAGGAATAGATGAATTCTAGCTAGGTGTTTTGGTCAGTTTTATTAGGAAGTTGACTCAGATCACAAATCTTTAGGAAGTGTTGAAAGCTGAGTCATTTCAGACGTGTAAATCCTGTTGCAACAAACAGCACACATTGGCTTGTTTTGGACAGCTATGGAAAAAATTAGACGGGAGTGGAATATCGGAGTGGAGGCAGAATGAGATGCATGAAAATAATGGCGTGTAGCCAGGGAAAGTTCTCTTTCTGTACTTTTAAAGTTGTCATCCAATGCTACTTCTCTCCTTCCTTGCCCCTTCCACTCATATCCATTAGGACAAATCAAGCGGTACCCTTAGGATACCTATGAATGCAGAGTAAATCACATGATTTACTTGGTGGGGAAAGTGGATTGCTAGCTTCTAGAATACATGATACCTTGATTCCAAGAATGGTAAAAACATTGTAAAAGGCACGATATTTACAGACCTATTACCTGCCTTTGTTGTTTCTCAAACTGATTTCTGAAACAAAGGACCTATATTTTTTGAAGAATCAGTATGGTGCAATGAGTGACATGAAAGGAGACTTCCAAATGAAAAATCTAATTATGAATTCTGTCATAGAATCTCAAAATCCTCAAAAATGCATGCCTAAGTTTTCAAGAGCCTTTATAAAACATTGGATTTTCTATTCAATAGCTTGGTGAGTGACAGAAAATTTCTTCAGTGACTTTTTTTTCCACAAGCACCAAGAGCCAGAGTGGCAAATGGAGGCAAATATGAGGGGCTCTGGCATGGACTGCAGCACCAGGAATGGCCACATGTCTCACCTTATGCCTGGACTTTGACAGTAAATATTTGACTGGTGGAACTGGCGAGGACCTGAATAGTAAATATTTTACAAGGAGAAATAGGAACTCCCCTTTGCTCTGTCCTTCCCTTACATTAAACATATTAATTTATATTAACTGAGAACCATATAATTCTCTATTTACCCCTGTCAATAATTAGTCATCATTTAAATCCTGAATCCTGCTTCTATCACAAATAGGATACATTTTTTTTTTCTTACCAGGATGGGATACATCTAAAAATCAGCTAATGAAGCATGCAGCACTTCCGTGGGAAAAATCAGAAGCCTCAGATAATGTACAGTGTACATGGATCATTTGGTCTCCGATAAGAAGGGTATCAACACATGAATCCTTTTTTTTTTTTTTGCCATCAAATCCCATCTTGTGTGTGTGTGAGTGTGTGTGTGTGTGTGTGTGTGTGTGTGTGCGCGCCTTAAAAGATGATTTCCTGGGCTGCCGATTCTCTGCCTATCCAACTTTTAAACTATTTGATGGGGTGGAATTGCCCTCTTTTCCTCCCAGGGAAAACAGCTGGTTCTCATTATGCATCAGATTATGATACACACCAAAAAGAAAATGGACAAAATGAACACAAAGGAAAGTTCTGGTAAAACTGTGGTTTGTTCCAGGGGGTGTCAAGGTGAAGAATCCCTCCTGTTCTGTAGACCACTGTAACCCTAATCCATTTCATCATGTGCACAAGTGAAACTCAGCAGTGTTTTCTTAAGAGGCTTTGCTGCTCTTATTTACAGTGGGAGGCCACTTGGTTTTTCTTTCTTCTTTCCTTGGTATCACACTAATGCATTTTATATGTCCTTTAATCTCAGTTTCAGTTCTGTCAATATTTGAGCTTATCTTAAAATGAAGAACTCCAAAGGAGACTCATAGAAAGTAAATTCTCACTCCGGAAGGCAAATAGTTATTTCATTAAATATCTACATCACAAAGCACCTCTTGGACCAGTTTCTGATACAAGAGAGTGCAAATTACTCCAAGTCCCTCACCATGTTAAAAACTATTATAGAGTCCCAAGATTTCTGACATGTGGCTGGTTTTCCAAAAAAAGTATTGTCCTATGCACAATTTCAGTGAAGCTTAACAACCAACAAGAGTAACAGTCTCTATGTGTGTCTCTATGCTTGAAAAACCCATTCCTGCGATGGGGCTGGGGAGTAGGGACCTGCGTGCCAAGTTGGCTTGCTGAGTTGCTAATGAAATATCACAGTCATGGCATTCAGCATCTTCGGCAGAGGCCATGCAGTGAAGGTTGCCTTTAGAATCTTTCACACTGTGGTGCAGACAGGAACACAAGATCAAGTTTCCTTCATGATTATGGATGCTCTAGCAAAGTCATAATTGTGCAGCCTGTTCAAATAGGTATTGGTTTCCCCAGAAGTGTCCACCTTCGTGAACTCTAGACATTGTGTGCTCTTAATAAAAATGAGCCCAACCTGGACAAAAGCATTGTATAAAGATGCATTTTTGGTTTGTCTGTATTTAAGCTCTTCTTAAATAACTGCTGAGTGGCCAGATTGGGCTGGTGGACATTTGCTGCTAAGCTGGGATTTCACCTTCTCTAACGGCAGGAGCATACACATACAAAGACGAGCAGATGTACCAACATATACTATTAAAAATTGAAGCGTCTGGATAGTACACACATTTCCCTTTCCTTTTGGGTGCTAGTGGGGGTTGTAAAGAGATGCAAACATTCGTTAAGCACCACAGTTTAGGAGACTGTTCACATAAACTGTGGGAAAATGCAGTTGGTGTGTGGATTCCACACTCTGAGGCCAAATTCCTCACATTGTCTTGGTTCTTTTTTCCTTCCCCTTCTTTCTACTTCAATGCCATTTGGAGACCCTGGCTCCATCCAGTTGAGAAGCAATTAGTGCTGAAGGAATGACAACCAGCACATAAGTGACAGGGCCAGGAGGGTGGAGAGAGAAATAAACAAATAAATAAAAGAAAGAAGGAAGAAAGGAAGGAAGAGAAAAGGGCCATAGGGGAACTAAATAAAGGCATC
Source organism: Geosciurus inauris (assembly GCA_004024805.1). Taxonomy (NCBI): domain Eukaryota; kingdom Metazoa; phylum Chordata; class Mammalia; order Rodentia; family Sciuridae; genus Geosciurus; species Geosciurus inauris. Next base: position 210,072 of record PVHX01000954.1, read on the forward strand.
TGGATGCAGAGACAGCTTCCTCTGGAGGCTGCTAGTGGAATAGCCACCTGGGTATCCCTTTAGGTCAAGTACTGGGAGCTTGAACTTACAGAGAAACTAAAAAATCACATCTTGTGAAAGAGGAGAAAGCCATGACATACATCCAGAAGAACATTCTTCAATGAGGCAATGAATGACCTGTAATCTGTGCAAGACAAGGTTGTCTCCAGTTACCTGTGGTTAATGTGCACCGTATTGGAAAGTGCGGTGATCCTTCTCAGCTTCCCTTCTCTTTTTGTGAATCCTGTAGCAGGCTCTGATAGTATTTTGTCAAGCTAATCAAAATGCCCAGTAATAGCAACTTGGGAGGAAAGTATATTTTGGGCTTATTGTTTCAGAGGTTCAGTGCATGGCTGGCCAACTCCATTGCTCTGGGCATGAAGTGAGGCAGAGTATCATGGCTCAAGGGCATGTTGGAGGAAATCTCTCAGCTTGTGGCATCTGGGAGGAGGGTGGGGAATCAGGGACAAGATATAGTCCCCAAGGGCATGCCTAAGGGACCTATCTCCTCCAGTCACTTGCCTAGAGTTACCACTCAAGAATGCATTCAAATTATTAACCCATCAAATGGATTAATCCACTAATGAGGTTGCATCTCAGGTAATCCAAGCTTTTTACCTCTAAATATCACTTCATTGCCTAAGACATAACCTTTTAAGGGATACTGCTAAATACAAACTGTAACAAAGGTTGTTTGTAAGGACATGAACCACAACTAAAGGGGTTATTGTGTATATTCTTGTAAATTTTTATGTTTGGATAAAATAAAGAATATCTGTGCATGGATTTCCCTTCCAGTATATATACAGTAGGCCTTGATACAGTAATAAATAATACACATCCAAACAAACTAGTCTCAAGGCTAGCCCAATGGAGGCCATGGTAAGCACAAGCTTTGGAATTAGAGGAAACTGAATTTCCGTTCTCAATCTCACCTTCCTTGTTCCAGTTCTATGATTTGGGGCAAAACATTGCACGTCTCTCTTCCTTTGCTTTCTCGTTGGTCAAAATGGAATTAAAATTCTACAATAATCATAATGCTACAATGCTGAAGTAAGTTAGTTTACCAAACATTACAGTAAGAGTTTTTTGTTTTTTTCTCCTTCCAATGGCTACTTTTGGTAATTTGTCCCATGTGTATTATAGATTTCAAATGATAACAGTAATAAAAGAAATAAAAGCCAAACATGACAATAAATGCTACGGATACTTTCTTTTAACGTACTCTATATGCATCAGCTACTTAGCTTTTCCGTAACCAAGAATCATCAAAGCACAACAACTTGAAGAAGAAAAGTATAATTTCTTTTGCATGTTGCTGTCTTGAGTTGAGCTGCTTGTGTTGATAGAGCAGCTCAGTTGAGTGAGGTCCCTCACATGACCCCACTTTTTGCCACCCGGTTGTGGCATCATCTCCTAGAGTGGGCATTGGCAAACTGTAGCCCAAAGCTCAAATCTGTCCTATTGTTTTTGGATATAAAATTTTATCAGAACACAGCCATACCCAGTTACTTATATATTGTCTATGGCCGCTTTGGTGCTACAATAGCGGAGTTGAGTATGTTGGTGACTTTATGGCCTTTAAAATATTTGCTACCTGATCCCTTACAGAAAAAGTTTACCCATACCCTTCCTTTGAGTGCCATGATCATCTGCCTGTTCAAAGCTGGGTCAAAGTTTCAAGGACAAGATTTTTAAAAAGAGAGACAGAATTGACACACTGCTCCCCATCATGTTTATTTCTCTATTCATTTAATCAATATTTGAACAGCAATTTGTGCCAGCTACGTGTCGAGCTACTTACATTCCACTGGTGGCAATTCAGTCACATGGCAACCTGTAGCTACTAGAAGGCTCAGAAAGATGCAGCCTGCACGTGAGGGTACATGACTAGCTTCCGCTCATCCTCGTTAGCTTTCTACTTTGGAATTGCAAGGAGTGATTTGGACAGAGTGGTTAAGAAAAGAATAGGTAATAGCCCCAAAGAAGAACAGGGATGGAAAGTAAGACTTCTAGACTTTTTCCTATGATTAAGATTCCATAATAGAAGACTGGGTTTCTTAACTAACAAATGTTTACCAAGCTTCTGCCATAAATTAGGCTTAGGGAATGTATTAGTGATAAAGCCTTGTGTCTCCATGAATTTACCACTCACTAGCCTGGGACTCTAGGCCCTGACTTCTTAAAGGGAGAAGAGGCCTCCTTCCTGGACTAAACAAGCAGATTCCTATTGAGCAAGAAAACAGTTTTATGTACAGACAAACTCATGTTCACCTTCCTCAGCTTTCTTTCTCTTATATCTTAGGCTACATGTCAGTTCTTCTAAAGGCAAAAATCAAAATTTCACACTTGGATATCGGTCTACTTGTTATTTCTTACAAAGAACCAATTAGTGTTTTATAAATGGTATAAAAGTAAAGCCGTATCTGAGATTTCTAGGCAGCAAGTGAAGCATTTCACTGAAATTGTAATATTTCAAGCACATGGTCATTGACTGCTTTCTGACTAATACAGTGGATACAAAATACCTAAACAATAGCCTAATCGACAAGTAGAGTGAGCGTTTACCTTTACAAGTTAATTCCACAAAAATCACCTCATTTGATCCTCACAGAGGCCAAGTGATATAGTTAGGATTTGACAGGTTAAGGACCTAGGAAATAAATCTGTGAATTTGCAAACAGATCGTCTCAGTCTTACCCTGTTTAACATCTAATTTGTTTGAAAAACTTAGAATAATAAGAGTAAAAGGCAAAGAGGGAAATTCTGTTAGTTTTCTGAACAGAATAGAGTGTTCCAGTTTAGATAGCAATTTACAAGAATAAAATAGAAGAAAAGAGAGAGTGAGGAAATCCAGGAGTATGGGTGAGGTGTTATACTCATTTAGCATCCAGATGACTGGGCCTAGTGAGTCATGATATCTGGAAATAGGGCCCACGGAGCATCCTTTTATGGGCCCCCTGTGTGATTTTGATCTAGAGTCAAGTTGGAGGACTCAAATCTAAAAGATTGTTCCTGTGTCCTGATATGAAGAGATTGAATTGTGACACAGGCTTGTGAGCAGGATGAAAAAGAGAAAAGTATCTGAACATTTGTTCCTTTATTTATCAACAGATATTTATGAAAGTTTCATGATGTGCTAAGCTCCATGCTGGGTACTGGGAGACAACGGTCAGCAAAGGAAGCCAGGCTTTTCCACTAGCAAAGCTCACGTTCCAAGTCAACACTTCCCAAGAACCAAGGGTAGTCTCATGAGAGAATGGGTAAAAGCAAGAGAGGATTTTTAAAAAATTGCTCTAAGATTTCTAATACCCCATATAGAAAAATTGTGTGTCTTTAGTTCAATGAAGGAGTTGGGAAATAGGATTATCATGATGATAATTACATGCCTTTTGGTTTGGGCAAGAGTGGGTTTGAGCTGATGTGAAGGGTAACCTCTGAAGACACAGGATGGGACACAGCACGGTTTGGCTATAGGACCTGGAGAGCAGAAGCACACCTAATCTGAAGAATATCTGAAACTTCAAGAATTCAAAACTCACAAATCCAGAAAGCGAGGCTCTGTCAAAGAAAGGTCTGACGGTAACATTTTCAGAATTGATATCAAAGATAAGGAGCAAGGGCAAGAAAAGTGATGTTAAACACAGACAAGAAGGAAGGAGGATGGCGGTAGAGGTAGAATTAGGAAAGCACAGCTGGAAACCAAAGAAGAATTTCAAGGATAACGTTGGGGTTACAAAGAGGTCAGTGAACAGAAGCATTGGAGATAACCATTGAAATAAATCACGCTTAACACTTTAAAGAGCAGATTTGGGAAAACAATAAGAAAAGTAAAGGAGCTTTCAGCACACTTGACCAAATAGGCAGATAAAACTTAGGACCAGCAGATACAGGCCACCAATGAAGACGAAAAACTGTAAAAGGTAGCCCCAAGACAAATTAGGTTAAAGTTAAGAGAATGTATATAGAAGATTTGAGCATTATAGAAAATGGGAACAAAAATAGCCCATGCAGAGGAAGTCATTTAAAATTATAGAAAAAGAGTGGAAAATTCTATAAATGAGGGAGAAATGGCTCCAGGGGAGTTTCAATAACTAGAAATAACATTCAGCACTTCAAGTCATTTCATTTTGAATGTTTGCTGTATCTATTCAAATGCAATTGCTGACAATGTTTACTTGGATTTAATTGCTTTAGGTTCTGAACATGGAAGAAGGTCAGTTTTCACACCATCAAGCCCTGAAATGCCTTTCCAGGGTGCAATTCTCCAGCCTGTGTCCATGTGCTTATCCATGTTTTCCCCAGGTGACCACTGAACCCCCTTGATATTTTTTCCACCAGGTGGCAATGCCCCCTTACTATTGAAGAGCTGAAAACCCAATGTGATGAAAACAGTGAATAATCTGGATTTCTGAAAGAACATTCTGACAACTGTCTTTGTTTAGAAAGTTGACATTTTCATCAGAGTTTCCTCCTGGAAAATCCATTACAGATCCTCAAACTGCTGATTATACTCAATCCGAGTCAAAATCTAAGGGAGAGTGACAGAGTGCTTTATATCAAAAAAAAGAAAGAAAGAAAAAAGATCACTTAATCTCTTGAGCTCCAAGTGATTTTTTTTCCAGAAAGGAAAAAAAAAGGACTTTTCATAATCTGAAATTTTTGGAACATTAGTCAAATAATAGAAACTGAGATACTCTTAAGAAAAGAAGAATGGATGAAAAAAATCCTTCAAGAAAAACCAAATATGAGAGAGCAAGGAAAAAAATTAGGGATTAATGTAAACTTTTAAATCAGTAATCAATAAATATTTGTTTAATGGATAGTAGGAGAGAAAAGAGAGTTCCTAATAAAATGCAGCAGTCAAGGATTCAGTCCTCTAGAAATTGTTGGAAGAATGGAAGATTTTTTTTTTTTTTTTTGGTACCAGGGATTGAACCCAGGGGCACTCGACCACTGAGCCACATCCCCAGCCCTAGTTTGTGTTTTATGTAGAGACAGGGTCTCACTGAGTGGCTTAGCGCCTCGCTGTTGCTGAGGCTGGCTTTGAACTCGCAATTCTCCTGTCTCAGCCTCCTAAGTGCTGAGTTTACAGGCTTGTGCCACAGCGCCCGGCTAAGAATGGAAGATTCTTAAAATGTTTTTTTCTTTTAAATCAAGTTTAGTCTATAGAAAAGGGATCAGGAAATTGTGAAACATGGGGCAAATCTGGTCTTCTATGTATATTTATAAATAAAGTTTTATTGGAACAACCATGGGCATTTATCTACATATTGTCTACGGCTTAGTACTACAGCAGAATTGTGTGTGTGCTACAGAGCACCTGGTTACCAAACCTAGAAGACTTCATAACTGGCCCTTTACATTAATAAATAGCTTGCTGATCCCAGGATTTGTCTTTAAGGGCATGGGTTTAACATTAGATAATGTGAATTTCAGTCCTAGTTCTAACAATTAATAGCTGTTTAACCTTGAATAAATTTTTAAGAATTAATGTAGGTTCTGCTTTTGGAACACTTAATGCTCTGCTAAGTCACAGGAAGCATGGTACCCATTATATTAGTCAGTTTTCTGTCTCTGCAACAAAATACCTGAGACAAACAACTTAGAAGGAGGAAAGGTTTATTTTGTTGCAGGGTGTCTTGAGTCTAGGGTCGGCTGCTTTAGAGGCTATTGTGGGGTAGAACTTCATGGCAGAGCAAAGTGAAACTTCTCACAGCAGCTGGGAAGCCAAGAGAGAGAGGAAGGAGTGGGGTCCCCAAGGGCATGTCTCCAATGACCTGACTGACTCCTTCCATCAGACCCCACCTCCTGAAGGCTGCCACCACCTCTCAGTAGCACTATAGGCTGGTAACTAAGCCTTTAGCATAGAGTCCTTTGGGGATCATTGGAGATTCAAACCATAACATGCATTATTACTCTTGCTAAAGCTAATGTCCTCAACTCCCACCAGACCTCAAGCACCCAAACCAAAACTTTTGTCATTTATAGAGCAATGATTGGCTAATGTATCTCATCTGTATCCTGGTGGGCCTACTATCTCCAAATAACCCCTTTCTGTTTCTTTCCCTTTCAGGTGACTCCAACTCCTGATGATGATGTTTAGCAGTGAGTAACTGCGTACTGTGCTTGTATCTGATACTCTTCACTGTCCTTGGCCAAGGGCCTGGTCCATGAATTGGACAAAATTCAGGGGAACTACGAAGGGTAGAGAAATATGCAGCAAGTTTGCAAAGGTAACCCTAAAAGCTTTCGACCCTTGGATAGCGAAGCGCAAATCTGGCTCACGGAACACGTAAAGATGATCTTGATGTTTCTTATACTAGTTTCTAACTAATCCAGAGCTTGGCTGCCTGCAAGGGCCTTTGGCAAACACCTATAGGAGAAGTGTCTAAAATGTAAAGTGTGAATCACTGGAAATGGGAACTATGTCAAAATAAGGGAATTAAGTTCATTAAAGGTGTGGTAGCTTAGTTTACTGTGCCAGCTCATAATGATCAGTGCTGGCACCAAGAGCTTGGTTAGTACAAACCCACCCAAACTTGGCAGAATAAATGACCCCAACCAACTCAGCCTTTTGGCTTTTTCTCCAGGTTAAATGTGCTTAAATTAGTGAAAACTAGGATTGGATTTGGGGCCTCTTTTGTCTTCTAGCATGAGGACAAAGAGTCAAGATAGCTCTGCTCCTGGGGTCCTTTGGTGGACATCTCCAGGTGAGAAAAATGGCCACCGAAGTCCCAGAATCTTCGAGAACTATGTCAACACCTGGATAATTCATGGTCAGGCTCTGTAAATACATGTTTCCACGACTCATTTAGATCCTTGCCTCCCGATAGAAAAAGAAGCAGGTCCCTTGGAGAAAAAGACCTAAGTGCTAAGCAAAACTGCCCCTGGGACACAATGACCACATAGATCATGGCACAGTCACTGGGTATGAGTAGGACATGATGAGGCCACCCACAAACACATGGATCTTAAAACCCGAATGAGGTTTATGTGGGCATGTGGGAACATGTCAGAACAATGTCTCTCCTGCTTGCTGAGAGAAGCAGAGATTTTTCTAGTAATTGAAGGGAAAGCTCTGTTGTGACTGATACTAAAGTGTCAGATCACTTCAGTGTATAGAAATCTGACTTTGCACATGATTTACCCAGCTGAATGTATTTGGAAGAGATTTATTTAGAGTTTGGCTAAACACCTCAGATAGAAGTTGAAAGTGACTGTTAGTTCCCTCATAGATCTTATGTGGAGTACAAGACACAGAATTCTACCCAAGAAGTTACGATATCATTTGAATAATGGCTTGTAGGACGTCAAGACAGAGTGCTAGGTAAAGGGTGCTAGAGAAAGAGGCATAGAAATAAAGTAGTGCTATGCCAGGTGGTGACATGGGTCTTGGACCATGAAGGACATGGTCATAGTCAACCATAGGGTTACTCTTTGGTTCCTGGCCTTCCATTATATTTCCCAAGAACGGAATTGAAGATTCACTTTAAAAAACAATAAGTGGTATAGCTATATTCTTCTCCCTCTTCTTAGCTCATATGCCATTAGTACTGCTGAATTTCCTTATGAAACAAGCGGATATCTAGATAAGAACATTGGGAGAACAGTATGTCAATGCTTTATTCCATGCAAATTATTTCTTTAATGCTCCTGTCTATTAATCATGAATGGACAAACCAAAACCTTACTTAACCCCCCAGACCTTGAAACATTGCATAACCCTCCAGATGTGTCAGTTATGTTAGCATTCCTGGTATCCTGTTTTTGAAAAGAAAAAGAGCTCGAGAACAGACCATCAGGCTCTGTTAAAATAAGACACAGTTGGCTTACTTTTCCTTCTTAATGAGTTTATTGTTGCTTATTTGATTCGCATTATAAAAGCCTTATTTCAAATTAATGGAGATATTTACTGTCAATGAAGGTCATTTGAGACACTTTCATAACCACAACTGGCCAAAATAATATTTCCTAAGTATTATTCTGAATACATGAGTCGTTAAAGATTGCTTTTCAGGTAATCCATTTATAAGTCTTTATTGAGTACCTTCCATGTGTAATATGATGGGCAAGGGGTACAGGAGAAATAAATGCGAACAAGACAGACAAAAACCCTCACCATTTTCATCCAGTGATATAGACATTTCTCATTATGATTTTAAAAATATTCTACGCAGGATGCTGAGTGCTGAGTAGGAAGAAAATTATAATAGCATGGAAACTGAGAATGTGGTTGAGGATAGAAAGGGCAGAAATGATACCTAATTAAGAGAGAATTGGCTTAGGCCTACTGGCAGAGGTAGTGGTTCACAGTCTTTTACTATAGCCTTTAGGTTTGGCTTCAGCAGAGGGTTCACACCAGCGCCCTTGCACTTGAAGAGGAAAAACGTGGCAACCAAGAAGGGTCCATATAGGAAATGCCAGGAGGAGGCTAACAAAAGCATAATCATAAGATTGGGAAAGAAAAAGAAAAACACTGGCTGACAGGTTTCTTTTAAAGTCACACAAAAAAGGAATGTTTAAGCATCTACTATGTAAGCACTCACCACAGCAGAGATTCCTACTCAGGAAGGATCCTGTTTCCCTAATCGCGGTCCACCTTTCCATGATGAGCCCACCGCCAGCCTCTCCACTAAACTCCTGCTTTTGCTAGAGATGACAGAAAACATTGACTATTTCTATTTTGTGTGGTGTTAATGCATTTTCTCTGACAATATTTGTCGAAAACATTCCAGGAGAAAAATACCATTATTCAAACAGGAAAGCTATTTCTTAGGAGGTTTGCTTTGCATGCTTGTGGTTATGTTAGAGGAAATTATCTCCTTGTCTGCCTTTTCATAGTGTGAGATACCAGGCATTGCAGATACAGAGTATAGCTGAGAAGTCCCACATAGGCTACGATTCCTAGGAAGATCAGAGGTGTGCTGTAACAGAGCATTAGGACACATTTTTAAAATGTGGAACTGTATTGATCAAGGTTCTCCAGAGATAAACAGGACCAACATGATACATATGATTTATACACACATACTCACACATGCACACACATACACATGAAAGGGAAATTATTATGAAGGATTGGCACACACAGTTGTGGAGGCCCAGAAGTCCCATATTCTACCATCTGCAAGCTAGAGGCCCAGGAAAGCTGCTGATTTAATTCAGCACAATTTCAAAGGCCGTAGCCAATGATGTAAATCTCATTTCAGGAGAAGATTAGATATCTCAGATCTAGCAGTGGTTTTGAAGAAAAAAAAAAGGGATGCATACTCCCTTCCTCTGCCTGTTGCTCTATTCAGACCCTCAGTGGACTGGATGACGCCCACCGTCATCAGGGTGTGATGGACTTTACTGGGTTCACTGATTCAAATGCTAATCTGGTCAAGACGCACCCTTGCAGACAAATGCAGAAATAATGTTTCATCTGGGCACACTGGAACACAACATTTGGACATATAAGATTTGCCATCACCTAGACTAAAATTAAATTATATTTAAAGTGTAATATTTAGAACTTTATGGATGTCTTCAAGATTTAGCTATTTAGGAGTTATGTCATTATTTATGTTGGAGAGGTTTTTTTTTTTTTATTGTCTGTCATTGATTCTTTTTTCTTTATAAGTGTTATTACCAGGCACATTTTATGGCAATTGGAGCTAATAATGTCAACAAATAACAATACACGATTTGTATTCCTTTATTAGTAATCCATTGAGAAAATCAAAGTATTGACCAAATGTGCTCAGGAAACCTCTAAAACCTTCAGTGTGACAAATAGCAGATACTCAGATTGTACACAGGTCATGAATTGTATTTATCGAACACATGCCAGATATTATCCCAAGAGATTTACATGTAGTAGCTGATCTTCATAGACCCTCCATGGGCAGGTTGTTCTTTCTTTCTTTTTATTCTTCCCAGTCTAGCCTGAAGAAGAGACTGAAACAAAATGAGAAGCTGTCCCATGAGTATACCAGGCACCTCACTAGCCAGTTCAGGGAGCACAATCCTTACACAGCTTCCTTGATCTCATGCATCCAAGCACCATGGCATGCTGAAGACATAGGCCAACACACGTGTAACGGTGACATCATGACATGGAATACTTGTTCTTTTCCCCCTTTCCTTTAGTATAAGTGTAGAAAATTATCATTTAAGCAAATCATGAATACACACAGGCACAGCTGAATCACTGGTGATTTAGAATCCTAAGATCAACCTATTTAATGCAGTAGGGGACCATGTTTATTTAATATCTGTTAGTAAATATATTTAATATATAATATATATTAAAGTCATATATATATGTATACATGGCATTTCCCATATTGTATTGTAACCTTTTGTACTTATTCTCATGATGACAAATGTTCTTCTAAATCAGGGATCAGCAATCTACGGTCCACAAGTCAAAGGTAGCCTGTTGTCTTTTTGGTAAATGAAGTTTTATTGTCACACAGCCATGCCTGTTTGTTTACATAATGTCTAGGGCTCCCTTTATGGGCTACAGCAGCAGAGCAAGGAAAATTGTAAGAGACTCCATAGACCCTGAGATCAAAACATTCACTATTTCTCCAAATCCTGATCTGCACCCCAATTTCTAAAAATGATTTCTAACATAACAGAACTCCATAGTAGTATTTAAATAAAGAGTGGTGAGATGTACCATTTGACTTTTTCTTTGAATAATAGAACTCAGAATTGCTTTGAGGACTGGACCCACATTTCCAAAATAACCATGTATTAATCTACTTACCTTGGGTTTGCAAAAGGACTAATATATAGGGTGACCATGTGTTACATCACCCAATTTGGAAGCCAGACAGGATACTATACTCTATGTGGACTGTGAGAACTGAACTGGGAGCTATAGTTACCTCCTAATGTTCAATAATCCGATCATTAATTTCTCATCTCGACCAAGTCTCTAACTGCATTATATTCTGGCAGTTGACTCGCCAATGTGCTCTGCTGTCACTTGTCTTTTTCCTTCTCTCTGAATATTTCTCAAGAAAAAAGTAACTGTCATTCTTAACACTCCGGCAGCCCCTCTGCTTCCACTCCGTGCCCCCCATTCCTGTCATACAAATAGAAAAATCCTGCATTTTTACAACTAAATCTTCAGGTCTTCATACCTTCTCTCTCGATTCCTGACAACATTCTCTGCACAATTTGTTCACTACAGAGTACAAGAGTTTTATGTAGTGTTAGAGCCATTAAAGTGAATATTTAGAGAAAAAAAAAGTTAAAGAAACAAGGAGTTTCTTTCCAAAGAATACTTCATGGTAGCTCTAACCGGGCCCCTGCTCGGAAATGCTGAGTCTTGTGTATGCACCCTCAGTGGCAGAGGAAAACAGGCCACCCTTATTAGAAAGTCTACAGCTAAAGATGTAACATCATAGCTAAACTCCGTCGGAGACAGGTCGAGAAACAAAACCCAGGAGCCAAGGCAGTCTAGTCGACTCTGAAATTTGATTCAGGCACCAGATTATGAATAGATTTAACTAGTTCGCCAAATGAAAATGTAGATTTTGGCACCGACTGGATTTTTTTTTGAGGGGAGGGGGCATCCTATATGTGGAGTCCCAGTACACACCGAGGGATATGAAAAGGAGCTTTTCATATTCCATAACCACTCAGTGTATGCGAAGGAAAAAGAAAAACAATTAACTCAATAAATGCCAAAAAGTTCAACCTCTCTTTACTACCTTGAGCATCCAACACCCTTAAAAACAAAAGAAAACAAAAACAAACAAAAAACTACCTTCCTTCAGAACTCAAGTGTTTTTATTATTCAAAACAAGCAAGCACCCATCAGCAATCAGTATCCAAACCATCACCTACTGAACTTATCGTTAAGCTACAAGCATCACGTCTTTTCCATTTGCCTCACAGCAGGAAGGTCACATTGTTGATGAGCACATGGAAACCAAGTTTTAAGTGTCTCAAGGTTTTTTGGGTCCCCCTGCCTCACCTGGAGAAGGGGCAGTTTGTGGTACTGGCACAGTCCTTCCATGTCCTCGGCCCCCAGAGCACTATTCCAAGTTTCATATTGATAAACAAGGATTATGGCAAATTAAAACAGTGATGGCAACTGGGCTTCCTTTCCACCTCAACATGGCACCTGCTTATCGCCAATTTCTACTTTCACACCATTTTGTTTAATAGCAGTTTTCAAATTGTCCTTCTTACAAACATGCTGTCCTCACTCCCAAAAGTGAACAATACCAAAATATTTTTCTATTGTCTGTATAGATAACAGAACAGATAATATTGTCTGTATAGATAAACAGAATCCAGTAAAACACATGTGATTAAAAGCTAATTTGTTAAAAGAAACATCAGAAGAAGCACTTGAAACCACTCTTAATACAGTGTGTTTGGGCCAAAAAACATTTGTAGGAATTCACTTCTGGGAGGTGTGTGTGTCTACAGTGCTAAGTTGGAATTATTCTCATAATTTCATCTGAAAAAGGCAACTGTTATTCTCTGCATGATGTTAAAAAAAAAATAGAAAGACTGTGAGATCCTAAATCTTTAAAGGAAGTACAATGAGGTCTAAGGGACCAAGGTTAAGATTTAATTTCGGCTTCTACTGTTGTATGGCTGTGTGGCCTTGACCAACTTTGTTAATCTTTCTAAGATTTGGGTTCCTCATTTCAACATTAGAGCAATAAAACCAATCTAATGAGATTTAAAACCTGATGGATGTAGTGAGAAATCTTCTCATACAAAATATGCTAATTGAATCTATGTTATTGTGTAGGATATGAAAAAAATGAGAAGTGGTTTCTACTCAAAAAGATCAGGCTGTGTAAGAGCAAGCATGCGGTACAGGCACCTCCAAGTTGAGGAGACCTGTCAGGTGCAAAGTAGAGCAGACCATGGATTGCTCAGGTGCCGTGTGGGGACAGGACAAATCAAGAAAGCTGCTTGTTGTTGAGTTCAGCTTCTCCAGTTTAGGACCTTTACCCACAACAGTCTGACATGTGACTAACATTCACTTCATAATAAAGCCAGGTTGTGGGTATGTGTGTGTTTCTCTCTCTCTGACACACACACGTACACACACACATGTATGCCCACATAAATTATAGAACCTAAGTATATAATATGTTGTGATGGGCCAACCATATTTCCAAATCCAGGCAATAAACCAGATTATATCAGCATTAACTATGTCACTAGTCATTTGGGTAAGTGGTATTTATAGTAGCGTCTATGCCTAGGCTAAAAGTGAATTATGGTGTCATGGTCTTTTCGAGTTGGAAAGTCTAGTTTGTAGTTCATCTAAATGTACTGTATCTAGTCCTGCTCTCTGTTTTGGTAAGAGATAAATCCTAGACGCAGAGATAAAACATTGTGCCCAAAGGAATGTAGTCAGGTACCCATGAGAAACCTCATTTTCAGATTATCAGTTACATTGCTCATTTAGCTTATAGTTAAATTGGAAATTCCTTTGGATTTTTACCTATATTTTAGACATTTCAAGAATATGCTTTTTTATTGAAATCCAGCAATATTTTGCAAATATCTGATTTCTTCTAAAGTTTGGGTTAGTTAAAACAAAAACCTTCCAACCTTTCAAATCCTTCTTTTGGCAAATTTAGGCTTAAAAAGATGATCGGTTACTGTTTTCAAATTAAAAGGTACATTAAAACATAATTTCTAAGGGTATATGGTTAAGTAAAGATATCTGCGGCCTGAGCTAGTGAAAAACAGGGCAGATAAAAAGCAGGGAATAACAGGGAGAAAGCTGAGTTTGTCCTTTGAATTGCTGGTGTGTTACTCTCAGGAGGATACAGATTTAGCACTTGCCTAAATTAAAGTGAGGAAAAAAATAATATTTTAAAAGGAAACAAATTTGGACAGTAAGAAAATTTTGCAGGTTTCAAGCTGAGGGGATAGTAAATATTGGTCAGAGCAAATGTCTCTTGGTTGATGGACTAAGTGTGTTCACAAAATAATCTCCAGGCTTGAACTTAAACCTGATTCCCCCAAGACCTGTGTGTTGTTTCCAAATCACAAACAAGCTGAGATTGGGGGTCGGGGGTGGTGAGAACTGGAAAGTCTTAGAATCTATTTGAATCCTGAATGCCTTCCAAGGGGAAGAATATGACATGGGAGCTGCCTCTCTGGTTAGCAGTGTGTGTGTTGAGATGCTTCTGTCCATAATTAGCAGTTAAAAGTAAATGAGCTTAATATTCACTGAACAATGAATCCATATTTCAGTGAACTTGAGGCATAAGAGCTTTGCTATAGCAGAGGCTAATGTTTCAAGAGGGCCATAGGTTTCTTTCTTTTTTTTTTCTTTTTGTTTCTGGGGATAATTTAACCCAGGATTGCTCTACTACTGAGTTACATACCCACCCCAGCCCCCTTTTTAAAAAATTTTTAATTTTGAGAAAGAGTTTTGCAAAGTTGCTGAGGCTGGGCTGGAACTTGCAATCCTCCTGTCTCAGCCTCCCGAGTCACTGGGATTACAGGTGTGGGCCACCACACCCAGTTAAGTGTTCTTTATATAATCATTCAAAAGGAACCAAGTACTAATATTTTATGAAGGGTTTGTTTAACTTTGACCAGTATTAGACTAATCAATCCTGAAAACAGTGAATCTATTTCTTAACTTCAAGGGAAATGTGCTGAGATGACTGTAGTATTTCAAGTGCAATACAATCTACTAATGATGATTTTTAAATTACTAAAATCTTAAAGAGACTATTTTTCTTTGCCTTCTCTGTGCTCTGAAAGAAGAAAAAGGAGGGTCTTTTTTCTATTTTATTTTTATTTTTTTAAGTTAAAGATACATGATATTGTGATATTGGCTATATTACATTAACTTATTTAATAAGTGGCTTTGTGTTTTATACTTTATTTTCTCCTTCAGGGATATATAGATAGGCTGGCATTTTCATTCAAAACTTCATGCTGAGCTGTGACTGAGGAAATGCTGATTGTCCTTATTTAAAATGCATATTTTTCTTTCCCAGACACTCTTAAGGTTTGGACAGTGAGGGAGATTCAGAGGGCAGAATTTATTCATTTCACATAATTCAGTTAATAATGAAATTTAATTCTTAGTATCATGCCTGATTTAAGATGTTGTCAAATGTCCATATTTTTATGTGTCTTAAATTTTTTGCTTCATTTGCAGTATGTTCATATGAAGAGACAAACATCTATGTGAATGGATGAGATAGTGTATAGAACTCAATGCATTCTGTAGAATAAAGGGATATTTTTGTGAAAGGCATCAAGGTGGGTATTTCACCCATATATATTTTTAAATTCCTCAAGTCTATAGAGCACATGTGTACAGATAGAAAAACAAACCAGAAACCTCTGGAGGTATATTTTGATTACAGATGCCAGTTCCTTGTGGTTGGATTTTGCTCTGACTCTGTTCAGGTATGTGACCTAGGAAGTACTAAAAGGTAGATGTTTAAAAAGTAAAAAGGCAATAAAGAATAAAGTGTAAAAGACTAACCAGACACATGCATATTTTCTATTAGTAGAGATATATTGTGATGAAAAGTGCATAAACATCTTGGATATTTCATTCCTAGAGAAAATACACACATCTTTCTTATTTGATTTCACTCATGACACAATTGAGATTGTAGCCCAAACATCCTTGCAACTAATAGGCACTAAGGTACAATTACCAAGACCCATAGTTAAGAAGACAATTTTTTGATGGGATGATTTCCTTCGCTGTGCTGCATATGCATTGATTAAAAACAAATATGCAGAGAGGAATCCAGTCCCAGAATGAAAAAAATATACATAGCTGTGTCTTTCATCTCCTAATTTTCCAAATTTCTGTAGTAGATATACATAAAACTGAGCAGGGAAAAAAAGTGAAATTATGAATTGTGTCTTCTTTTTTAGGCTAAGTGGAAATGCTGGTTATAGAATAATTTATCCGAACAAGCAACATGAGATGTTCACATGGCAACGCGATGTTATATACTATTTCTATATAGCTAAGGTGTAGATTCAATGTGGTGCACAACACTAATGAGTGTGAACATGGTTACCATTTGTGTGTACATGGATCTTTCTAAGCATATGCACAAGCACAAATGTGTACACAAAGATATAGCCATTCTTTCTTATAACTTAGAAAAGGAAACTACAATAATGGAATTGAATGTTCATTCTGTGCTTTGGTACAATCATTTCACTCACAGTAAGCTTAAGACTTAGTTCCCCCAAGTAAAATACTATGGTGCTAAAACAAATCTAAGATCAGTATGTTGTCAGTTTAATTGTAAATATCATTAAAAATTAAAATGAAATAATTGTTTAAAAGGAAAGTATGGTTATAATATATTTCATCAACTCCCAAAGTACAAGATTATATAAGAAATCATTTGATAGAATCAAACATATATATATTTTTGTACCAGGGATTAAACTCAGGGGCACTCGACCACTGAGCCACATCCCCAGCCCTATTTTGTGTTTTATGTAGAGACAGGGTCTCACTGAGTTGCTTAGCACCTCGCCATTGCTGAGGCGGGCTTCGAACTCTCAATTCTCCTTTCTCAGCCTCCCAAAGTGTTGGGATTATAGATGTGTGCCACCACGCCCAGCAGAACATATTTTTTATTTGTTAAATAATTTTATAGAACTAATAGTATATTTTTGTAACATAATAAAGAATATCTTTTCTAAAATTAAATGAGCAAAGGCTGGGGATTTAGCTCATTAGTGGAGTGCTTGCCTAGCATGCCTGAGGACCGAAGTTCCATCCCAGCACTGAAAACAAACAAACAAACAAACAAAAAGAAACTAAGAGATCAAAAGCAATTGAAGCATTCACACTAAAATCAGCACAGTAGACCCGTAGTCAAATATCACTATTATTAAAAATTGTGGTGCCCCAAAACAGATTTAAAATTGGCTCATGATGCATGAAAGGATGCTTCATCTTCTTTATAATTTTCAAATCAAACATTTCTTTTTGAAAAATCAAGCTACCATTTCTTTCCACCAGATTTGTGAAAAACAAAGCATGCTTTGTCACTGTGCTGTGGAGTAACAGGCACTTTCATACATGGATGGGAAAATGTAATTTCACACAAACTCCCCAGAAGGAAATGCAGCAATGCCTATCAAAATTGCCCATACACTTGCCCTTTGACCCAGCAGCCCCACTTCTAAGAATACACCATGAAGGTTCATCCTGAGCAGTACAAAAATACACGTGCATAAACTTACGTGTTATTGTTTGCAGTTGTAAAATATGGATAACAATCTTAATGGTTATGTTGGGGAAAGCAGTTAGATCAACTAAAGTGCATTCACACAGTGGATTACTATGCCCTAGTAAAAAATAAGGAACACGTCTACAAAGCAATAAAATAAAGACATTGTGTCCATCAACAACTAAAAAAAAAAAAAATCTTAAAAAAAAAAAGAACTAATAAATTAATAAAAAATGATATATTGTAAAGTGCAAAAAAATGAGAAAAATATTTTATACAATGCTTCATGAAAGAAAGGGAAATAAGAAAATATGCTTGTATTTTTCATTTTTATAAGGTTAACTACAGGAAAGATAAACTAGGAACTAATGGTGTCAATCACTTAGAGTTGGTACGAACCGTAAAAAGTTAGGGGACCAAGGAAGGGATGTTAGAGATGGCAGAAAAGAACCATGACTTTCTTCTACATACGTATTTGGGAAGCAATCAGACGTTTTGAAGAACTCCAAATAGAATACAAATAGCAACAGATAAACCCAATTGTATTGCATTACTAATGAATAATATGTCATTCAGTGGAATGGGAAATAAAAATTATATTAGTAGCTTGGGAAAGAGTAAATACTTGTACTGTAAAGTTAAGGACAAAAGAAGTCCACAAAAATGTTATATTCTAGTAACTAAGTAAGTCAGCAACACTAAAGCTATTTTTACATATATTCTAGGATTAGAAAATAAGTAAACATTTAGTGGAAAATGACAGCCATGTCATTTCATTCTCATGTCAAAGGACAGAGAAGTCACCTAGACGGAGCACTCGAT
Source organism: Geosciurus inauris (assembly GCA_004024805.1). Taxonomy (NCBI): domain Eukaryota; kingdom Metazoa; phylum Chordata; class Mammalia; order Rodentia; family Sciuridae; genus Geosciurus; species Geosciurus inauris. Next base: position 228,149 of record PVHX01000954.1, read on the forward strand.
GCGATGCCCAAATCCAGCACTATTTGAGTAACAACGTGAATAACAATAGCAGAGCATTACAATCACGCAATAAATGTTGGCGAGTCCAAACGAATACAATTGAACACGTAAATAAATATGAGAAAAGGAAAAAGTTCTTGATTAAAGTAGAAGTCCAATTAATAAACACAAAAGGAATGTTGAAAATATAAAATCAGCATTTGGCAAGCACACACATTAACAATTGTTATAAGCAAAAATCACCAACAGATGCTCAAATTAGTAGGTGAAAATCTAATGAGAAATAGGATATGGGCAAAATCTCAAATTATTTCTCCATAATATGCTTATTCGTTACAAAAGGAAACAGAGACTACAGTGGAGAAAACTGATGGATAACCTTCACTCAGCAATGGAGGTTACTAAAAAGATACATAATAAGACAGTTAAGCATCACACATTTCCTGTTCTGACACCAAGCACAAGACGCAACATCACTTTTGTGGGGTTCTTGCCAAAATGCATACTTTTATTTCACTCATGAGAAAATATCATGCAAGCCCAAAGAGGACCATGCTGCATTCAAGGTCGGAGGATACAACCCTATCTACATCTCAAGGTCAAAAGTGTCAAGGTCAAAACCAAGGAAATATCTCAGATGGAGGAGATGAGGAAATATAATTGTTAAATGCTGTGGGTGAACATAAATTGGATCCTGGCCCAGAAAGACAATATTGGTAGGAAAATAGCATATTTGAATAAGGCCTGTAAATTACTTAGTATTGTTGTATTTAATCTTCATGTCTTGGTCCTCATACTGTGGTTATATAAGGTAATATTATATGAGGAAGCTGGTTGAAGGAAAAATGAGGATTTTTTTGGAAATAGTTTTCCAAGTTTTTGTGTTTATTTCAAAAAATTTAGAAGTTAAAATGTAAAAGTAGAAGACAGAAATCTGGACATTGGATATTTTAAAATGTTGTAGTTTTAATTTGTATGATAATACCTTGAACAAAAATATGATAATATTGTACTCATTGTGTTTTATGTTATTATCTATTGGAAGAAATAAAATAAATTTTAAAATATAAGATTTGATAACGGAGTTCAAAAAATTTAATAATTCAAATCACACTACATTCCCAATATACCAGCAAATCTCATACATATAAAATATATTTGTATGAGCAGCATTCATACCATTTGTGAGTTAAATTAAGAAAACTATAGAAATCACATAAAATATTAAAGGGTCATTAAAAGACTGAAAAATGTTGAATTAAGAGATAGAAAAACTAAAAGTACAAGAAATGAAACATTCGCAAATTGATCTATACATTTTGAAAAATGCCTACTCAATTATGAGTTTTTTAGCTTACCAAAGTGAATCTAAAATTTATCAGAATCTTCAGACCATTTGGGAAAGAAACATAGTGATGTGGAAATTGTTCAAAAAATTATAATATTTTAAAATTGAACTTTCCAAGCAATGAAAATAATATTATCATACAGGAAAATATTAAACAGTATCCCAATGCTGCCAAAATTATAAAGCACACATATTTATTAGGATAAGCAACATATTAATTGCATAAAGTAGTTTAATATTCAGTAATCAGAACCCTAATTGAATGAATTTTACAGTAATTCAGTGAACAATACTGAATGAATTATTAAAAAAATAAGATTGAACATTCCCTCACATTTGCCATAGAAGATACTACAATTGTAACTAATTTATTTAAAATAAACCATAAAAGGAAACAAAATCATGTAATGTGGCATTTTATTCCTTCTGTTAAATATTTTCTTGAGAAGGAGTTTTAAGCTAAACTGGTGGATATGAATATCTTCGAAATTTTCTGCTATGTCTTGCAATGGGTAATGGATATTTCCTATACAAATATAAAAGAAACTACATATATAGAGTTATAGACATATGTGTGTGTGTACATGTATATACAAAGTTTTATACTTATAAATCAAAAATATGTTATGTATATGTTAGTGTGTTTTATATGTACATACATATTTTGTTTTTCAACTTAATATATGTGAATCTCACAGTCTCATGGAGCTTATTTCAAAGTTAATTTAATTCATTTTTAAATATTAAACCTCTGAATGCTTATTGGTTGCTAAGATAAATGTTGGAGCCGTTTTTTCTTCCTGGCAAGTGGAAGATAGGTGAGATACCAGGATTAATTCATTAACCTTCATCTCTTACTAAACTCCACAGTATGATCTGTTTCAGAATCATTCCATGACAAGATTACAGTTCTTTGTTTTTCATTCTTCTGATTCTCAATTAAATGTGCTTGGGTTTTAATGAACTAAACCCCTTCTGTCTTGTCCTAACAACAAATCCCAGGAGCAACCAGAACCCTCTCCTCTGTCTTCCATCCGAGAGAGGGGCAATACTCTAACCAAAGATCGAGTGCAATTCCGTGGTCAGAAACATTTTTCCATGTGCCTCTCAGGTCCATCGGGGAATTATTTTGATCCAGAAATTATCTCACTAGCTTGGAGGCCTGTGGATTTCACACTGGGTAAGGCTTCAGCATGGAGAATCCACATGCTGATTTTGATATTCATTAATCATCTCACTAATTTGTTTTAACATAAGAGTGCTGACAGCAGACGAATGTTATTCCAGCAACGGTTACTGCATAATCCAGACTCATGGCATTAGCATTTACGAAGCTGGCAAGTCCATGTTCAGATACATTCAATGTTGTTTTTCAGTCCAATCACACATGCATCTATATTTACTCCACATCTGCATAATTATTGAGTGGGCTAGACTGGGACAGGGGTTAAATAGATTATCGGGTTTTTTTTTTTTTTTTTGTATTTTTATTATTAGACTAATAGATATACTGAGATCCTAGGGTTTATGAATCTCATAAATGTGTGAGTTTTATTTTAATATTCTTCAGTTAAAAATGAAAGTAAATTTAGCCTCGTAGTATGTTACGTTTGTAGTGCAAATTTAGGTCTCCTGCATCAGATAGTAGTGAGATTGACTCAAATTGGTAAAAACTTTGTCTCTACTTTATAAAGATGGGGAAAGTAAACAGTTTTATGATTACTATTTTAAATTTTTAGAAAACTAAGTTACTCTGTATAAAGTCTGCAGATACAGACATATTTTTTTCAAAATCTTTCTGTTGTTTTCTATTACTCAGCACATTTCTGAAAGAGATTTATCTTCTTTATTACGTTGTTGAAAATGATGCTTATAAAGGTTAAATAATTTATCTAAAGACTTTCAGCTCATTAGTGGTTAATGGGACTCTATATTCACTAATTCCCAGACTCAGGACCTATCCATTAATGAATACAACATATTGGCTTTAGGCCTATTCTGGCTTTTCAGTTTTAATAAAAATCATAAGCAAAACCTACTATCCATAACTCAGAAATCAAAGCCCCCATTTTCCTCCTTTCAAACATGTAGCATGAATATTGCCTTCTCTGTGTCTTCTCAAAATTACTTCCAAGAAAGGTGATATTGCCTCTTTCTGAATTATAATTTCCTTTCTTGATGTTTGTATTTGTGCATTATAAAGGTACATACTAGTGGGATTCATTGTGACATAGTATGTTTCCTTCCCTTTCCTTCTCCCTGCTGTCCCCTGATCTTCTTTCTCTATCCTTCTTTTTTTTCTTCTACTTATTTATATAGTTTTCCATTGGTACATTGTATCTATACAGAAAGGTGGAATTCATTGTGGTGCATTCAAAATGAAGTCAAACAAATAATGAATTGTCATTTTCTAAGGTGCATTATCAGAAAGAATTTAAAATTCATTTCTTGATTCAATCCATTCATTGAAAGAAATGTAAATATCTCTACTCGATGAAAAGCTATTCAATACAAGGAAAAATCAAGCTATTTGAAGGAACTCCTTCCTGCTTACTCCACCAAACGACAACTTTCACTCAGTGGGATAATCGAGGAAGCAAATGGTTCCTTCCTTGAAATGTTGACATTGTTATCTGCCGTCTTTTAAACAGTAACAGAGCTGTGGTTCTCTTGATTTGCTCACTCATTATGCTATTAGAGGAATTCTTCACTTCTTCCATAGGGAACTGTTTTTCTGTCTTCACTCTTTTCCTAGGGCGCGTTCTCAGTCCATCAGACACTGCCAGAATGTTGGATGTGTGCCGGTGCCCCTTGCCTCTCCTGAGTGTAGCTGCCTGGTTATCTCCCACACCCAAGGGGATCCTGGATTTCATGCATAACAAAAGGCAATTAGACATTTACTGTCAAATTGCATGTGGATACTGGCCATCCAACTACTAAGAATGAAGCGTGTGTCTATAAAGTGGGAAGAAAAATTCCGTATGGACATAAAGAATTTTTTTCACAGTTAACAAAATACATCTTTAACCTATCATGTAAAATGAAATACATTGGTAAAAAAGTGAATTTGGAAAGAAAGTAATATTACCTCTCCCAGACATGAGTTGTAACTCTAGATGATAAGTAAATAGCACACGGACTGATGGGTCTTATAAATTAACTTTGAAGGAGATTTTTCATTAAATTAAGTCATTTAATTGAGGAAATATTACATTGGAGTTCTAAGCTGTCTCATTTAAGGGCAGGGGAAAAGACTCTATTATATTTAAAGGAACACTCATGGACTGGAGCCAGTAGGTTGCTTCAGATACGTTTTTCCAGATTAGAATGCAAACATTAGTCCCTGTATGTAGGTTTTACACAAATAATTTCTTATTCCAATTCATTGTTTTCATTAAAAAATTCAGCTCCTATGGCTTCCTTATTTGATATTAGTAGTGTTCGATAAACTTGAAATAATTATAAATGCAAAATATTAAAGAAGAAGAATGTTCTTTTCTTTCTGTCTGTCTTTGTGTGTATAGCTGGGATTAGATCCTAGGGCCTCAGACTTGCTAGGCAAGGACTCTACCACTGAGCTATATCCTCAGCCCTCAGAATTTTCTTATAGATGATTAAGACATAAAAACAGTTCACAACATCATTTCAGTTTGCATCTGTGGAAGGTACTACCATCTTCTAAAGAAATGAAAATGAGCCTGGGTGCAAATTTAAAAAGGCTACTTGGATATGATATATTTTTCCTTTGTTTGGCCTTACCTAAGTTTTATTTTTCCTGTTAGGTGAGACAGAGTATGCACAAAATAATTTGATAATAATTATGAAATAGAGAAAATAATTATTTTAAAGTATATTTTAGAAGCTTCAATTAGCATTTTATATGGGACTTTGAGTATTATTATTATTTAATTTACTATGTAAACATGTAATTCAGTACATTTAGGTAATTTGTTTAAGCAAATTACTCTTAAGAAAATAAATAGAAAATGTGCTTTTGTCTGGAACCAGACAAGAACATCCTCAGGGCAATTTCCGGTGTGGTGCACGTCTTTCTTCCATCCAGCGTCTGAATAAGGACGCTTTGCTAAGATTTGGAGCACTCATCCTGCAAGACGAGTCACACACCAAGGCTAAAAGAGTACTCCCCCTTTACTATGTGAAGAAGAGTTGACTGGAAAATCCTTTTATACTGATACTGTTATGAGAGAGTGGAAAGAAAGAAGTTGGAGGGTTTTTTTAGTTTTTTATTATTAATTATTATTATTATTATTATTATTATTATTATGGAGTTGGAACACAGGAATTCCAGATGGTAGGCAATCACTCTGCCACTGAGCTATATCCCCAGCCCTGAGAAGACCTTTTTGAATACAAAACAGTTTACGGTTGTTGCTTTTAGTTTCGCTTTATTGTTTAGGAAAACTGAGTCCTTTCTTCACATCTAAATAAGTGCTTCTTTGTTGTTTTAAAGGGCTGTGGGTGTAGCTCAGCTGTAGAGCACTTGCCAAGCATGTATGAGGCCCTGGGTCCAATCCTCAGCACTGCAAAGAATGAGAATGAAAAAATAAAGAGTGCTGAATGATGAAATTTACTTCTTTATTTTGTGCATCTAGTTTAATTCTGTTAAATATAATTATATCATTGGAACTTATATTTAGTACTGCTATTAATCAAAACATATACACAAGAGAAAAGAGAGCTTTTTACAGTCTTATAATAATACAAGGTATGAAATTGATCATGGATACAATAAAAACTGAAAATTGTTTAGTTTTCTTTTTTAATACCATTAGCCAGTTTATTGTTACAAGTTAAGACAGGAAAAAACTAAAGAAAAAAGTCAAAAGACCTCTTCTGGTTTTAAATAATAAATAGCAAGAATTGTTTAGGAAGATCTATAAGTTGATAAATCAGTTTAGATATGATTTTTCTTTAATAACCAAATTTTATATGTTTATTTTCTAAAAATAAAGCCTATGCTATCGTCTTTTAAGAAATTTAAATTTTAGTTATGTCAATACTATGTGTAATTTTTAAATAAAGCAATGTCATTTCCTACTGCAGTAAATAGTAGTGTAGATGCTAGAACTCCAGATCTGAGTAAAAATCAAAATAAATAAATAAAACACTGCAATAAAAGATTTAATTTCAAATTTACCTTCTCCATATTACTCATAGTCTAAAATAATTTGTCTTGTTTTGTCTTACATGCATTATATACATGACTCACAGTCTCTGCAGGCCAATTTAAAGATGATCTTGAGCATTTCCATGGTCTGTTTTCCTAGGATTTGCAGAACACACAAAAATGGGTAGAATAAAATTGACCCGAAATAAAATTCAAAGCTAATATCTGACAGCATTTAATGACCTCCAATACATTTGTAATAAACTTAAATACTTACTGATCATCAACAAAGAATAATAACTCCATTCAAATAGGAAAAGAGAAAGAAGAGAGGTTTTTTGTAATTTATTTCCACCTGGGCTGGACAGAGAGAGATTTGAAAAAATCTCCCAGGAGAACATAGTCTCATGACATTTCTAACCCAATTTCCAGGCCAGAGAAATTCTGATGGATATTCAAACTTTGAATGGCTATGCAAATCAAACTTATGAACCTTTGGAGAGCCATCCTTCATTAATCTTGACTTTGGTGGAAAAAAAGCAGCAAGAACAGATGGGCTACTAAGGCTAAAGGTCTCCATGCTAATCATATCAAGAAAGACCCAAACTCAGGAAAGGATATCCATGGTGGATTCATGATTGTTGCAGCCCCCCACCCACTAAAAGTCTCCAAATGGTTTATTACAGATGCTAGCTGATGTTTGAAGAAGCAGACAATTTTTTTTTCTACATCTTTGTATACAAACGTAGTTCCTAGGTCAAGAACAAAACCCACTTGCCCACAGCAATGATAAAAGCTTGCAGGAGTCAACTTAGAAAATCCTTATTAGGACTGTGATTAATTGCATGGGACCAGGGTGGAGTTACGGAAATTAAAGTTTAGACTCACTTAGGAGAAAGGTCAAAAGGAGAACCAGAGGAGGGAGACCCAAAGAACACATGTGCAGGATGGCAGGTGATAAAAAGTTAAGGCCTGTGTGTGAGCATGTGCCACCAGCTCTGCCGCCACGTTTATGGGTCACAAAGCAAATGCAATAGAGGTCCAAACCCAAGAGTGGTTTATGGCTGGTGTAAGGAGAACAGTCAAATCATTCTGCATTGCCACCAAGCACTATTCAGAGCAAGAACTGAGGCTCACTCGTTCCTCAACAGAGAAATTGTATCATAAAATTAAAAACAAAATGAAAAAAAAAATTACCAAAGAGCAACTCCCTTTGGGGTACACATAGATTAAAACCTACAGCTTCATTTCCCCGAGTTGGGAATTCAAGGACCAAGATTTAGTGGAAGAAAATTTTCACTTATAGATTATAAAATGAGTTCAACAGAAGATCTGTTTTGACACTTTTTCTGCATCATTCATTCTGCATTTTGTGTACCACATACAGGACAGAACTAGAATTTCTCAGACTGCTCCTCCCAGCTCATGCAGCAGCGGTAAAAGTGAAATAGAAAACATGAATCTAGAAACAAGATTTCAATGGTTTCTTTTCCATGCTTTTTATTTGTTCTGTTTCTTCCTCCCCTCTTGTCCTCTCTCCAGCCTCCTTGCCACAGAATAATTGATTTATTTATTGCAACAGAAAAAAAATAGAGCAGTGACATTATTTTTTTCAAACATTGTCAATATGATTGCTTGACCTTTGAGATGGTTAAGGACTAAAAGGAAAAGAATCTTTCTAAGGCTTTCCTTCTTAAGTGCCTGACACCAAGTGTAACTAATTGTCAACAGCATTATGAAACTCTAAACTCATTCTATGAACCTTTAGTTAGAAGCAGACTTTGGCTGAAAATGACTCAGGCAAACTTCCCTCCTCCCTCCCCTGTTCTTGTTTGAGTTCCCTCCATCCATTGTATGACATCCAAGATTTCACATGGAAACACCCCATGGCGTGTTTTTTTGTTGTTTTTTTTTTTTTATTGCAGGTTAAAATCAACTTTAATTTTGTTATCCCTCCTCCCTGCCCCCTGGAGATGTCGCCCTCCCACTAAAATGATTAGGCTTCTCTTTTGGGTCATTACCTGGGGTAGAATGGAATTGGCATTTTGGTTGCTGAAAAGTGAGGCCAATGGCAGGAGCCAGGCCAGCAAGCCTGATGCGTGGCAGGCTGTCTTGGCGGGGGCTCGATTTCACACCGTGATTTAAGATACCCTGTGCTCGGCTCTGATGATAAAGTGTCTGTGGTTGTTTTGCATTAGAAAATAGAACTGTGTTTCCTCAACAGAGAGGAACTAACCAACATTAAATATCACATTTATGTGCATAACTGCCATATATCGAATGACAAAATGTAACAAAGGTTCCTGCTAGGGAGACGGTTAATGCTTGGTTTCGCTGACTGTGAAGTTTTGTGCTGCCTTTTGTTCATTACTGGAAGCTTTGGTATCGCCAACACGAGTTACAAAGCCATCCATTTAATGGTATAAATGAAATTATGTTCTACAAACTGGGTTTTCAGTGTGGTAATATGATGCATACAATAGTGCTTATGTGGGGGACACAGGAAAAGATTTAAATAGCAGCTTCCATATTTCCTTAGCAAAACAAAACAGCATTTTACAATCGATGGAATATTATCAATAAAATCAGCCAGTGATATAAAGATTAGTTTTTCACCCCACTGGAGAAAATTTCTGTCTCATAATATTGTTTAAAGAAGAAATTTATTCAACAGTGGTGGTGATTAAAAGAGCTTACAGGGAACAAATTCAATAGAAGAGATTTCTTTTTCATTTTTCACTTTTTGCAAAACTCCGCATTCAGACATTGACAGAGATAACTCTGGCAAATCCGTCTGTGCTGTGGTGACTGCCACCTATCACAGCCAGAGTTCCCAATGTTTCAAGAAAGGACGTTCATGTTTACACTACTAGAAGGATCAGTGACCTTGAATTATCACTGATTTCAAGGGCCATCATATCAAGGTCATTTTTGTTCTTTGCCTTTTCAGCATTTGGGTTTGATCGTTTCTCTTTGGACTCAAACACCTGCCATCAGTTTAGCATTAAAGGGCTTGTTCACTGAGTAAGGATAGAAAAAGGCCTAATCACTAATCCAAGGAGGGTCCTATAGATTTAAGAAAAGATATAGTCATCTTTCCAGAAAGATTCATGAGGTTGCAATCTTACCATCCCAATAGGGGGGAAAAAAACAAGTTCTTAAAACCATACAGCTCATTCAATTAATTCTTCTACTTGCAAAGATTAGAAGGCATACTGATTTCTAGTGGCATGTGTTAATCAATGTCAACAAGGTCTTCTCTGGCCCATTCTGTCCTTTTCACTTGCTATAAATTAAGTTTGTGTGTAGGGTGTGTGGATACATCCTACAATAAGGCAGCCTATTCATTGCATTTTTTTTCTTTTGTAGCATAATAAAAGAACCTATCTTTAGGACGGGATTATTTAATTTCCAGTTCCATTCTTTATTAGTTGCGTCACACTGAAAAATTGATTTAACTCCTGAACCTAATTTAGTTTTCTCATCAATAAAATCAGAGTAATTCAATGACTGATATGAAAGTACATTCCAATCTCCAATCACAGCTCTGGGCATATATTAGCCACAATAACAAAAGTAACATTAATGAAAAATGTAAATACCTATAATTTTAATCTTGCTGGAGATCCCATGTGGGGAATCCAGGGTAAACTGTTTCTATCGCCATAATATTTATTTCCAGAGCAAATGGCAGGTTTTTTTTTTTTGATCCTATCATGCATTGACTGAACTAACAGATACGTGTACTAAAAAAAAGACGTCTTCAATACAGAGTCTTCTAAGTGTCACCTGATTGGTTTCAACTTTAATTAGAATTGCATTTTCTATTTATTTAATGCCCCTAGGACTTCCAGGAGAGTGTTGAATAGACGGTTAGATAAAACGTACCAGGGACCATGAGCTGACTGTGAACCCCCTTAGTTTTCACTGTGTCCTGGATTGTAAGTATTTTGGATTTCTTGGAAGTGCATATTCAGAAGCCTCTACCCATGGGCAAAGAACGGAGCTGAGAAATTGCTTGTCTCTGCAGTGAACGATTTTTGCCTCAATAGCTTCAACATATTTTCCCTGAAACATGCTTTCTCATTTAATATGGTGTCGACACTCTGCTGCTGCACACGTCTAAAACAAGCTTCCCCAAAAGGCCCACCCACTGGTGAATGGATAAACACAATGCAGTATTACAGTGAGATGCTGTTGATGGGAAGGACGTAGAGCATCAAGATGTGGGACAACACAGGTGAGCCTCAGCATCATTGTGCCAAGTTCAAGAAGCCAGGCATAAGAGAATGGTGTATGGCTTTATTTCAGTGCAATATCCAGACAGCATGAGAGTCAGAAAAGAGATTATTATTTGCTTGGGAAGGGTGTTAGGGAGCACAAGGAAATGACTACAAATGACAGCAGGGATATCATGAGGATAACAGATGTGTTCTGAAACTGGATTGTACTGACACTTGCACAACCTTGTAAAATTACTAAAATCATTGCACTATATACTTAAGGTGACTAAAATGTATAGCATATAAATGACGCCTCAGCAAAACAGTTGAGCATCAACCATCAACATTTAACCTTTGTTCTTTCTTCTCCAACTCAATGCTAACAAAAAGAAAAACACTAACAAACTCAGTCTACCTACTGAGTCTCATTGTCCTAAGTACTTCTGTTTTTGCAAAAATCCCAGGAAAACCAGTGAAAGCTGATTGCAAGGACACCTTCCCCAACCATACAACTCTCAGCTTGATATTATTGGATCAAGTGACAAAATTGTGGAAAACACGTCCGCAAAGCTCCAAGCAACAATTTGAGACTTCAGTGTCAATTACTTTCATTCCTTTTTATATTGAATTATCTGTCTAGAATGATCGCCCAGCACACAAAACCATCAGGGGTGAGAGGGAAGAGTTATTTATTTATTTGTGTTTGTAGTGCCCCTCTGCACCGTCAGATGTTTTACAGATTAAGAGGGGAGGGACAAGTTCTGCAGGAGGGAAAACAAAACGAAGGCCAAGTTTTCTTTCTGTCATTACTCTCCTCTCTCCCACTTCTGCTCCTTCTCTCCCTTTTATTTTTTTTCCAGCCCCTTATTGCGACTTTGACAAATGACAATGCAAGAAGAGAATTTATGTTGGGTCTTGGAGATTAGCACATTATCACAAGCAAAACAGAGCCCTCAGCCTCCGCCGCTGGGGAGCCATTGAAAGAGTCTTTGAATGTGATGCATGGGTCAAGACCCATTTCTGAAGAAACCGGGATGCCGTTTTATGCAGGCACAAGCCT